>JAAGEH010000286.1:2748762-2765130 GCA_011751065.1 Lasiurus cinereus | reverse complement strand
ATATATATATATATATATATATATATATATATATATATATTTCTAGAGACTGAGACTTAAAAGAGAAAATGATTGAAGGGTATTCAGTGTATTCCTGAAACCAATTTAATAATTACTATCCTAATATATAAAAACCCTAGGTCATAAAGACAAGTAACAACAGAGGCTCCACCAACTGGAAGTCAGTCCTGCAGTCAGTGCTGGTAGCTGTGGCAATCCAGCGTTGACTGCTTTCACTGCAGGGTGGTGTCCCAGCATTGAATGCTGAAGAGCTGTGAATCAGGGCCAGAGAGAGATGCCTGAAGAGAGAAGCAGGCCTGATCCATAGTCTGAGGCAGCTTTTGAGCATCACTTACCTCTCTTTCTCTCCCAGTCTAGCCAGCAGCCAGGCCTTCATTTATCTCCAGGCCTTCACTGGGGCTGCTGATTAGCCCTAAGTTTTTAATCAGGCCCCGTTGATAGGCCCAGAGATGCTGACTGGCATAGGAACTGAGCAATCAAAAACAATTCTGGGTGCTGTGGGGAGTCAATGGTTGCCTAGGTGCGGGAGCTTTTGATGCTGACTGGCATAGATACCGACCAATCAGAACCAAATTGGCCAGCAGAGGAGTGCAGTTGAGGGCAAGATCAGGCTGACAGGGGAGAACAGTTGGGGTGTTCAGGCTGGCAGGCAGAGGCAATTAGGAGCAATCAGGCAGGCAGGTGAGTAGTTAGGAACCAGTGGTGCCAGATTGTAAGAGGGATGTCCACAGGGATGGGGCCTAAACTGGCAGTTGAATATCCCCCAAAGGGTCCCCAATTGGAGAGGGAGCAGCTGGGCTGAGGAATGCCCCCTCTATGCATGAATTTCATGTACTGGGCCTGTAGTAATAGAAATAGAAAGCAAAAAATGATCTCAACATTGGAAAAGATCTAATGGACATCTGGATATTACCCTGGCTATTTAGAGAGCTTGAATTGATAAGGAGATATAACTTTCTCCTCAAACACATAGAAATGCTAGATAAGGGGAAAATTTTTTAAATGTTACATACAGATATTGAAAGAAGGGAAGAAGGGAAAAATGTTGATTATGAGATCGACTCTCATAATATTGCAGTGCTTGTTTTCAAGTAGCCAGTATATTACTTAATAATGACTTCTAAGCACAAGAGTAGTGATGCTGCCAATTCAGATATGCCAAAGAGAAGCCATTGAGTGTTTCCTTTAAGTGAAAAAGGTGAAAGTTCTCCATTTAGGGGAAAAAATCTATGCTGAGGTTACTAAGAGCTACAGTAGGAACAAATCTTCTATCTGTGAAATTCTGAAGAAGGAAAAAAAAGTTTATGCTAGTTTTCATTGCATCTTACACGCAAAAGTAACAGCCACAGTACAGGATAGGTGCTTAGTTGAGGGAATTCATGTGTGTGTGTGTGTGTGTGTGTGTGTGTGTGTGTGTGTGGTTTGATACTATGTGTTGTTTCAAACTACCTGCCATTTCAGGCATCCACTGGGGATCTTGGTACATATGCCACAATGGATAAGGGGGAACTGCTATATAAAACTGAAGATTCTGGCACTTAGAGGTATCCAAGAGTGGATAGAGATAGTTCTAATTTCATGCAGAAACTACAGAACCCATTACAAAAGATAATGTTGAGGAACTTTATATATTATCTTGGAGGCTAACCTAAATTACTTCTGATAAAATCTAACTATGCAAAGGAGAATAAAATGAATAAAGATAGTTCATAAAAAAGAATGGAGTACCCACTGGGTTCTGAGTGCAGGAAGAAAGTCCAAGTGAGAACAGTTGCTTTAAATTTTTTTCTAGACTTGAAAAAAATTTATAATAAATTGGTCAAATCCAGAAGAGCTTCTAAATCAAGGAAAACAACTGGAGGTTAATGTGACATTTAAAGTTTTTAAATTCAATAATGCAATTAGCAAGTACAACCCCTCCCCCCCAAAAAAAAGATATGACTAATAAAAATACAATGTGACTTACAAAACTGGCATTTGCAATTTTTTGTACTAATGATTATAATCTGGCTCCACAAGTTAAAATTCTTGATAAGTACAATAATTAGAAATGGCAAAACTGGAATTCAGTGCATTCAGGTAACCTGCCTAGGTCAATATATCCAGTAAGATGCAAAGCTCCCTTCAGCCTTGTGAGACTAAACTACTTTGTTCTCTCTGTGATGCTAGTAAATAATTTGAACTACATTCCAAGTTACCATATACATTTTCATGCACAGTGGGACCTTTTGTTAGTGAAATAGCCTATTATTAATAACTAGAGGCCTGCTAAACAAAATTTGTGCATGGGGTGGGGGGGCGGGGTGTTCCTCAGCCCAGCCTGCGCCCTCTCCAATCTGGGCCTCTTAGGCCTAAATGGACAGTTGTACATCCCTCTCACAATCCAGGACTGCTGGCTCCCAAGTGCTCACCTGCCTGCCAGCCGGATTGCCCCTAACCACTTCTGGCTGCCAGTCTGATACCCCTACTTAACCACTCCCTTGCCAGCCTGGTCGCCTCTAACTGCCCTCTCCTGCCAGCTGGATTGCCCCCAACTGCCGTCCCCTATAGGCCTGGTCACCCCTAACTGTCCTCCCGTGAGGGTCAGACCACCTCCTCAACTGCCCTCCCTTCCAGGCCTGGTCCCCCCAACTGCCCTCCCCTGCAGGCCTGGTCCCTTGAAACTGCCCTCCTTTGTTGGCCTAGTCACCCCCAACTACCTTGCCCTACAGACCTGATTCCCCACAACTGCCTTTCCCTGCAGGCCTGGTCCCCCAACTGCCTTCTCCTGCTAGCCATCTTGTAGCAGCCATCTTGTGTCCACATGGGGGTGACCATCTTGTGTGTTGGAGTGATGGTCAATTTGCATATTACATCTTTATTAGATAGAATAATGCTGGGAAACATACTGAGAGCTTTTTTAAAAAAACATATTTTTACAGACAGGAAGGGAAAGGGATAGAGGGTTAGAAACATTGATGAGAGAGAAACATTGATCAGTTTCCTCCTGCACATGCCCTACTGGGTATGTGCCAGCAACCAAGGGACATGCCCTTGACTGGAATCAACCTGGGACTCTTCAGTTTGCAAGCCAATGCTCTATCCCCTGAGCCAAACTGGTTAGGGCCATACTGGGTGCTTTTTGTCCAGGACTATTAGATTATGTTCTGTATCCCATTAGGCAGGAGTAGATGAAGTCTCTGCATCTGTCACATGACTCTATTCTGATACCTATTCTCTGAGCCACTCACATGTACCTGGAAGCAACACAATCGAAATTCTGTATTTACCATTCACATACTACATTTGTTCTCTTGCATTTCAACACTGCATCATCCTTTTACTCTCTTCAAGTGGCTGAGACCCACATTTTCTTGCCCTGATTTTTGTGTCATTTGCTACAGTCATTTTGAAACATTCTCCTTCATAGCCTGCCAGCTGGAACTGTCCTTCAATGTGCAACCCTTCAGATCTCTATTTCTTTGTGAAACACATTGCATAGTGTAATTAAAGTGGGTTGTGTTCCGCTGTATGTCGGCTAACATTTTGTTTTGTGCCTGAGAGAGCTATTTATTTTAGTGGCCACAGAATCTTTGGGAATTGGTAGCTCCCAATGAGGGTCAGTAGGCAGCATGAAGAACAGATGACAGCCTGCAATACCTCCTTCACATTTCTGTAAAGAGATTTGACATTTACAAAATACTGCATGTTGCCTTTCCCCACAAATCCCTGAAGACTTCATAAAAATAAAGGGCTTAATGATTATTCCTTCACATTTGATATGCTTTTAAAAGTGCAAGATAGCTATTCTTGACTGAACTGGAAGAGGCCTTACCAATGCAGGCATGGTGGAGCCATCTCTAAGAATATCTGAATGCAAGAATAATGCACTTCAGAGAAGCGTTTCCTACGACCTGCAGTTCCAGTTCTGGAGCTGACAACTGCTATTAGGGCGGTCTTTGTGTTCAGAAGAATCAATATACCTCTTCCTACAGTGTGCTTAAATTTAGATCTGGTGGAATCGGGTAGTATTTAAACCACCTAGGACTTAATTAGTCTTGCATTTTCTATGTTCATGAAAGAAAATTTGAAAGCACTTGTAGTCCACCCTTAAATAACAGATAAATTTCCTTTAATGATAGGTAACACCTTAAAGTGAAGATTCCAATAAATCCCCCAAAGTTAATCTACACTGCAATCTTTTAAATTGCATATAAAAACCTGCATGCATTAATAAGAAATGACTTAAGTTTATTAATGCTTTATTTGAAAATTTCTGATGTAAGTATAGATGATCAGAAAAAAAGACATTTTCAGTAATATTTTCTTCATGCAAAATTTAGGGAAGTGCTTAAATTAATCCTTTCTATGGTCAATAATTTAAGGGGGGGAAGGTTCATCAATAAAAAGTAAAAGGAGCTTTAGTGACATTTTAAAGCAAAACCCAAGGACAATTGTGATGTGAATAGATCAAGTCTCATATCTCCCTCAGGGTCACATACAAAGTAAGAATAAGCTGGCGAATAAATGAGTATTGGATTTGGTAGGACAGGGAAGAAAGGACTTCCTGTGCATGAGTGGAAGAAATAGCCATTTCCAAAGAATATTTATCCACAGTGGATTTTGCCATAACGAGTTTAAAGGAAAGAAAGGTGACAGCTTAACCATGCTACATTCTCTTACTCTCTGTTCTCCCCAGTCTCCCTCTGAACAATTATCAGTACAGTTAGTGGTCAGGAAAGTGAAGAATATGCATACTCTTCTTTAAGAAAATGGCTCTAGCTAATTAAACATCATAAATTACATTTTCTATTTCAATTGTTATGTCTTCTAAACTTCATGAAATTCCTGAAGTTTTATAAATTATTGTGAATTATATCCTGCCTATAAAAAGTATGTTAAACAAATAGTTTAGAATAGAAGTAGGATATATACCCACCTGTATATCAATTCAAAAAATAGAATGCTGCCTTGCCAGCATGGCTCAGTGGTTGAGCATCCACCTAGAGATCATGGTTTCCATTCCCAGTCAGGCACATGCCACGATTGTGGGTTTGATCCAAGAGGTCATGGTTTCAGTTCCCAGTCAGGCACATGCCACGATTGTGGGTTTGATCCCCAGTTAGAGACATGCAGGAGGCAGCCAATCCATGATTCTCTCTCATCATCCATCTTTCTGTCTCTCTCTCTCTCCCTTCCTCTCTGAAATCAATAAAAATATATACCAGTAAACACTGAGTAGCCAGATTATTATGATCTCTGAACACATGATAAAAGGCTAATATGCAAATTGTCCCCTCAACCAGGAGTCCAACCAGCAGGCAGACTGGCCAACTACCCATGTCCCTTTCCCCTGGCCAGGCTGACCAGACCCCACCCATGCACAAATTCATGCACGGGGCCTCTAACACACACACACACACACACACACTGAGTGGCCAGATTATTATGTGTTCAGAGATCATAATACTCTGGCCACTCAGTGTGTATGTATGTGTGCATATATATATATATATATACATATATATATATATATATGAATTTATATATATATATATATATATATATATATATGTAAAAGAAATAGAATGCTACCTATACCTTAGATGTTTTCTACATAGCTTGGCATGATTGCGTGAAATTGCCTTTTTCTTTTTTTGTAGTTTTGTAATGTAAAAATACAGTATGTTACTTACTTGCTTTTGAATGGGAGAGTAGTAGGCTCATGATGTATGTATTGTTTTGACTCTTTCCATGTTTTAGTAATTAATCCATGTTGATGCATATACCTATTACTTTATTTTTACTACCATATATTATTAGATGACATATCACAAGCTATTTATCCATTCTACTGGTAGCAGATATTTAGAATGTTTTCAGTTTCTAAAATTGAATTCTTTTTTCTATTAATTTTTAATTTTTAAAAAGTTAAATGTCCAAAGTTGCAAGTAAAGTACAATATGCCTTCATCTAAATTAATCAAATGTTTAACATTTAGCCACATATATGTGTCTGAGTCTCTGACTTTCTCCACATAAAAAACAATGGGATATAGAAAAATATGCATTTGAAAGTAAATTTATAGCTCACCAAGAATCTCAATAAAGTTGTCATGTACTGTCAGTCTCTTTGAATCTAGAATAAATAGTCCCCTAGTATTTTGGAGAATGTCACAATTTTGATTTGGTTGATGGTTTCCTCGGGCTTGTATTTAGGTTAAAATCTTTGTAAGACATATTACATATGTGAAGCTGTGTCCCATCTAGTGCATCACAAAAATAAACATATTTTATCAACTTATCCCATTATTAGTGTTGCTAATTTTGACGATTTGGTTAAGATATGCCCACCAACTTTTTCTATTATCAGAGTACCTCCCCACTTCACAATTAATAACTAATATGAGCTAATAGTTGAGACTATAAATATCTCTTTCCTTAACATTTTACTCAATGTTTTTAGCATCCATTGACGATTCTTGCTTTATTCAAGTACTACTAGGCTGTTTGTAAAATTGTGATTTTTAAATTACCATCATTACTTCTTCATTTAGGAGTTGCTATTTTTTTTGCAAAAAAATGTATTTTCCTTTTCTACCTCACCTCTTTTTAATGTGTTTAATTGTATAAAATTTAGATATTAATCATGATAAAGTTGTTATAACCATAAAGATATTCTATAAAGTAGAATCAAAGGCAATAAAAAAATTCTAAGGTATGATATCTTAAAGTTAAAAAAGTAAATTCACTGGGAATATTTAATAATTATAAATGTGTGTGCACCTAAGAACATAGTCTCAACATATATAATAACAAAACACATAGAACTGAAAGAAGTAATCCACAATCTCTGGATAACTGATAGTATAATCAGACAAAATGCCAGTAAAGATAAAGAAGATCTGGTAACATCACAGCAAATTTGATTTAATTCAACCCACTAAATCTCATGTACCCTCATCCATTGATCAACTGTAGAATATACATTGTTTTGAAGTGAACCTAAAATATTTACTAAAATTGGGCAATATGCAGGGTAATAACTCTATAAACCTTAAACAAAATCTTAATAAATGTCAAAGGACTGAAGTCAACTTGTACTATCTGATCATAATGAAATTAAGGCATATATAAATAAAGAAGTTAGACAAGGAAGTTCCTAAATATTCAAAGATTACAATTTTTTTAAATAACAACTAGCTTAAGAAAAGTATTTATTAAAAAATAAGATATGATGAAAATCAATGAGCTACATATTCATCTCAAGAAGTTAAAAAGTATAGCAAAAAATTCTACATAAACTTGAATAAAGAAAATTACAAAGATAAGAATTGCAATGCAGGAAATAGAAATCAAAGGGAAAGCAACAAAGTTCAATGATTTATAGTTAGAATAAATATTAAAATGTATATAACCCTAGCAACACAAAATGTACACAAATATCTGATATAAGGAATGAAGGAAGTATGACCACAAAAATTGCTTTTATTCCTAAAGATAAGAGGAAATTTAAATAACTTTATATCAAAATCCGTGAAAATTTATATGATATGGACAAAATCCTTATACATACAACTGATCAAACTTAAGCACTGAAAAATCAAAATATATATTCATATATATGATTTTTTGGAGATTGCTCTCAGAAAAAGATGAGTGAAAAAAACTAAGTAGACTAGAAAAAGGCAATGCAAGAATATGGTCTTAATTGAGACTTGCTTCAATTTTATCTGACAGAGAAATCCTGGCTCAAAATTATACCATCTAGTCTCATCATGAGCAAGGAGGGACTGACCTTTCATACTTGTGTATTGGCCAATGTCTGTCCTAAGGGAATGGAATTGGGAATGTACTCTACCAAGCAAGGTGGCTTGTATTGAGCTGAGAGCAACCCTCTGGCAGCTATAAATAGCAACCAGTCAATCATAGCAGGTGAGGAATGGGTACACCAGCCAATAAAGCACCTACTATGGTCTAACCCATGCACTATTCGGATTCCTTGTTCATCACAAGATGTTCACCCTGTACAGTCAAAGCTTCTTCGGATTCTAACTGGTGACCATTTCTGCAAATAAAGGGTATCCCAAAAAAGCTATCACTTAAAAAGCTGATTAGCTCAATTTTGAAAATGAAGTGTATTTTAATAAATGCTGCCTTTATAATTATTCAAAGTGTATGTACACACTTTTGGAGAAACACCCTATATTATAAGAGCAGATTTAACAGGATAACGTACAGTTCTGCTGCTATAATTGTTTCTAAGCTCATCTGTATATATAAAAGCCTAAGTGACCATTATGATCAGTCAACCGAAACTGGTCCTTATGATGCGCACTGACCATTCAACACAGGGGCTTCCTCCTGGTGGTAGTACACTCCCACAGTGGGAGTACCACTAGGCTCATGCTGTTGAATGCAGATGAGGCAGTATGAGCCTCTTCCACCTCCATGGCTGTGCTACCCAGCTGTGTAGCAGGATCAGGATGAGTGGAACTGCCCCAGCCTGGCTTGGGCTCCTCCCTGGCCTCTTGCCTGCTTAGCACACTGCTATATTCCCCAAGAGGTCCCTGATTGCAAGAGGGTGCAAGCCAGGCTGAGGGATCCCACTGGTGCATGGATCCATGCACCAGGCCTCTAGTACTTTATAATCATCTTCTCCCTCTTCTGCAACCCATTCTATGTTTTCTTGAACTTTGGCTGCCATTTCTGCTGAACTAGATAGCTTGACCAACAAGATGGACCTAGATAAGTGAGTCCCCAAGGGAAATGGCAATCTCTAGACTCATGTTCGGTTGTCAAAACTGGAGAAGGTGCTATTGCCACCAGAGGACAGAGGGCACAGAGTCTGCAAAACCTCTCACAATACATAGGACAGCTCCCACCAACAAATGTCAATCATGTTGAAGTTGAGGTTTGTGCAACGTGCTAGTAGTACCTTGAGCTTTTTGCAAACAGGCAACTTTGGAAGCATACACCCTAGACAGCCTACCAAAATGCACCTTTACCTCAAGTAAAGTCCCACTGGGGAATAAATCAGAAGAATTCATTTGAGAAATGACTTTTCTTAACTAATCCTGTATTTTTAGAGAAGTCTCTTCAATTCTGGGCTTAGATTTTCTCATTTATAAATGGAGGTAATTGTCTGATCTTCATATGGTCCTTTCAGTTCTGACCTTCAGTTAGTGTGGCTAAATACTTTTTGGAGAAGGGAGATTAACATGGAAAAATCAGAACCATCTCTTTGTATCTGAGCCTGAATTTGTTTATCAGTTCCATTTATAAAAGACAGTTGCACAGGAGGCAAGTAATAATGGGTTTTGTGGGAGGAGAAGGGAAGGCATAACCCTGGTGAACTGGAAGTCATCTGGACAGGAAAATTATGAAGGGAGGGGGAAACAATGAACATGAAGGCAAGAAGGTTCACAAGTCAAACCACAGTTAATTGAGAACTGATCTGATAACCACTACAACCACAGCAGAAAACATTTGCTCAGGGTTGTCTTAAGTATTACACAGGAAGATCCTGAGTCTAATAAAAACATGTGGGTGCGTGAGTTCATGTGTTGTGTAAGAGGCAGAGTCGGGGCTTAAATTTGCATCTTTGGATGCTAAATCCTTCACACTAAAAAATTGGACCGAGAGTCTGGAGACTGATTTGAGTATAATTCTAGCCTTTTTCGGCCATGTAAGAGCTTGTTTCTCCATATACATTTTTTTTTAATTCCAATGTTGAGGGAGGCTTTTCCATCTTCTCTGCACTCATTAATTACATCTCTCTGAATTTGAAAGGCATGATTTACTTTCAGCATTTCTGAAAAATAAATTAATAAAGTCTTGCCAAAACACAAATATTAGTTCTGCCACATTATTCGTCAAGTTCATAGGCCACGTTTCAAAAACCTAAGAGAATAATGCTTATAAATTAACTCTGGCTGTGAAAGGTTTTAAAAGAATTATTTCCTCATAAAAGCCTTAGAAACCATGGGTTCTGTGTCAGTATATTTGTGTGACCCTTACTTTGTACTAATTATCAGTTATTTTAAAAGTCATTTTATTCTGAGTTTCAACCAAACAGCAGCTTAAAGAAAGATTCTTGGAAAATATCCTGGATTTCTATCTGCAAAACCCTGTAAAATTCTGGAATACATTTAGTGTTATTATAAATATTATGGTTTCAGGTTTACCTAAACTAAATAAGAGCTTTGGAGATATAAGGGTTTTGGGGGTCCAAATTTTGACTTGGGCCATTTGAGATACGTATTATATATGACAGTCTAATGGCTCAGCTATAAAGCCAAACAAGGCTATGTTAGAATCCTCTATCAGATGCCTCTTGTGCCCACATTGTATATCCTTATGTCCTTACCACTAATTCTAGCCTTAGATGTAACACACTTTTCTGGGAAGGCATCCACTTGTTTTGAAGTTATAGCATTTCATCTTCAAAACCAGCCATGCATCTTTACTTATTGCCCATGACTTGTCCAGTACCAGAGCATGGGCCTATGGTGGGAGCTCTTTTAGCACAACTCTCCCACAGCTGCACAATGTGGGGGATTTACCTCTGTGATAATGTTCAATCAATCTGGGATGGGAACCAAAGGATGAATACCCTTCATTGCCAATCTTTAGAGTCACAGTACTCTAAGGCCTTTTATATGACTTTAGAAGATCCCAGCAGTACTGAATTTTAGTTCTCCATGATGGTAATCAACTCAATAATGCTCTTGTATATTGACTTTTTGTCCTTCCCTATTAAGTTATGTACAATTTATCACTTCTATTCCCTGAAATCACCTCCCAAATAAACTACCTATTCTTAAGTCTTTGTTTTAGACTTTTTCTGGGGGGAGGAAAAAAGGGGGTTAAATGGTTAGAACCCAGGCTAAGACAATTCATACTAAAATTAGCCCTGACCTGAATCACTCACCAACTGCTGGAGATCAGTGGGGTGGTGATAATACCAGACATGCTGTAATATCACAATTAGAAATAAGATCAACTATGTTGTGTTGGAATAATGTACAAGTGGAAAGTGGAGTGGGTAATGTGTGCTATCAAGCAAAATAGGTGGCAGTGATAATTATAAGGCAGGCTTCTATTGGCTGTGTTGGAAACATTAAAAAATATAAAATGATTGGTCTGGCAAACCAATTACTGATTCAGAGTGAGCCATAAAGGCCACTTCTCTAGCAGACACAGGGCAGCTGAATTGAAGATCAGATCCAAGATTTATTTAAGAGTGAGAGAACTTCAAAGGAGACTAATGTGAAAACTCAACATGACTCCTATGTAAAAGGAGTCAGGATAGAGATGGGATACAATCCAGGAATGGAAATATTTGGATGAGCAAGTCTAAGAAGGTTGAATTCTAAAATTTTTCTAAATTTTCTAGATCATATAAAACAAATTCCCCAAGGCCCCCTTAGAGAAGACAGCAGCTTTCCTTTGCTGAAGATTATGCAAAGAACTTAACCAAGGTAAAATCAATCAATTAGATTCAAATCACCAAAACCTAATAAAGGAAGCAGAGTTTCTCCTCCAGAAGGTAATAGATTACCCCTAAAAGAACTGCAGATTTGGGCTAATATAAATCATGAGAGCTTTCCTTGGATTGGGGGGCAGAATATAATAAAACTGGATTGAGAGAAGTTATTCACATAGATACACTCTCCATGACACAGATTTTAATATTCTAGCCTGAATAACTAGAGCCAATTCTAGTATGCTATTGGAATGGTTCTTTTAATTTCTCATATACTTATAGTCTACAGTAATTTAAGTCAAATGTGGGAATTGTGAAAGTTTTAATAAACTTTATTAAGGTACAATTTACATACAATAAATGTATACATTATAAGTGTATAGTTCCAGGAATTTTAATAAATTCAGACCAAAAAGTTCTGATTCATCACAAAAAGTTCCATTGTGCACTTTGCAGTAAGTTATCCCCAACCTGAACTCAGGCAACTGCAAATCTATGTCTATAAAACAGTTTTCCCTATATGAGAACATCATATAAACAAAAATCACATTTTATACACTCTCATGCATGTGTTTTTTAACTCAGCATAGTACTTTGAGTTTCAAACATGTCAACACAGGTAAGAGTAACTCATGTGTTTTTTTTATTGCTATTATCATATTTTTTAAACTTACTACAATTTGTTTACATAGTCACCTGCTGATGAACATTTATGCTGTTTCTAAATCTGAGCTAATTTGCACAAGTTACTAAGAATATTACTGCCGAGACCGGTTTAGCTCAGTGGATAGAGCATCGGCTTGCAGACTGAAAGGTCCCAGGTTCCATTCCGGTCAGGGGAATGTACCTTGGTTGCGGGCACATCTCCACCGTGGGGCATGCAGGAGGCGGCTGATCGATGTCTCTCTCTTTTCTATCTCTCTCCCTTCTTCTCTGTAAAAAATCAATAAAATATTTAATAAAAAAAGAATATTACTGTCAAATCTTTATGTAGAAGTATATTTTCATTTCTATTGGAGAAAATACTTAAAAGTGAAATTACTGGGAGTGAAATGCATTTATACAGAAATAGGTACATGTTTCTTTTTAAGAACTTTCAATTTCATTTTTAAATTACAATTTACATTGAATATTATTTTGTATTAGTTTCATGAGGACAACATGGTGCTTAGATAATCATATACTACACAGCAAGGGTAGAGAAGTGGAGTAAATTAACATGATGGACCATACTACTCAAGTCCTGGGTTATTAATGTACATATGTCTTGTCTATCTCTCAGTTCTATCAGCTTTTTGCTTTTTGGTGTCACTACAAGATACAGAGTTAGCTGAAACTGGTTTGGTTCAGTGGATAGAATGTTGGCCTGTGGACTGAAAGGTCCCAGGTTTGATTCCAGACAAGGTCATGTACCTTGGTTGCGGGCACATCTCCTATTGGAGGCAGCTGATTGATTCTCTCTCTCATCAATGTTTCTAACTCTCTATTCCTCTCCCTTCTTCTCTGTAAAAAAAATCAATAAAGTATATATTTTTTTAAAAAGATACAGAGTTAAAGTTAGAGCTAGGAAGTTTATAGACAGAAGGTGTCTTGGGCCAATGAGTTATGCTTACTCTATCAGAAAAACACAGGAAGAAGAACACTTGGTTTAACAGGAAGTTGCCAATTAGTCTGTTGAGCAACCTTGGGTTTTATTTGCATTTCTTCCTTAGAGTGAGTGCATATGGTGCCGTCAATTCAAATGAGGCTCTTTCTATCCCTTTTTTATCTACAAGTAGTAGTTATATTTATTCCATCATTTTGGCTATGTATTCTATGCTTGGCGTGTCTTTCAGATTACTAACTCATTTGCAGTCTATATTTAACATGTCTCATAAATGTTGCCTAGTTTCACAGGCTCCTTATTTACTCACTAGGTATATTTAACACATTCTAGGAGCTTTTACCTATGTGTCATAAGCTCCCAGTTTACTTACCATAATAAACACTTAGAAGTTTCATCATCCCATTAATTATCCTGTTTTGCATTGCAGATTGAATGTTCTCAAACAATACAAAGCCCTCACTTTTCATCAGTGCATGTGCAGCTCAATCCTCAGCAAAGCACTCATCAAGTTCCTGTATCCTATCTGGAGCCCACTGATTGAAAGTGAGATTATGTTCCCTTAAAGAATGTCCCTGGAATGCCACTAAGATATAAATGATAAATATTCACCTAATCCTTCCCCAAAAAATACTATGGTCATTTACTAGAGTAACTATGTATTAGTGAAAGGAGTACACCCAAACACTTTGAAGGTTATTAGAAACAAGGCCTGAGCTAACATTAATACAAGGGAAACAAATACCAGTAGGGGAGGTTAATTGAGAACAGATGATTAATGGTATGTGACAATGGGTACAAATTAGTCTTGCCCACTACCTAGAGAAGTTAGAGTAATAGAATAATGGAATAGGCTATTTCAAGCTCAACTAGGGTGCTATCTCAGAGTCAATACCTTGATAGGATTTGATAACTGTGTCCTCTTGCAGGAAGTATATAAAGTAAACCAATAACCATTATATAGTGACTCATCCTCCAAAATCTGAGTAAATACTTGGGCCTAAAAACTGAAAGGTGCAATGTTGGTGCTTTTCACCATTTTTAATTCTCTTTGATAAATGTACATTTTTCATCACTAAAACACTAGGTCTGATAGATCAAAGATCCTGCTTTCCAAAAGAGGGAAAAATCAACAGAGGGACACAATAAGAGTTTCACCCCACAAATGCTATAAGTAACACCTAGTTAGAGAGGCCAGAAGATGAGAAAACAGCTACTATAGTCACCCTATTGGCCAAGCAACCTAGACTAGCTGAAGTGCTAATTGAAGATAGAGACATCTAGAAAGAGTGATGGAGGAAGAAAGGTAAATAAATGTCAGTTATGGCCTTGGGACACTAGCAAGTAACTTTTTCTGTTAATCATTGAATACTTTCTTTTCTAAATTAATTTTGAGGTATAATTTCCATATAACATTATATTCATTTCAGCAAATATTAAGTCTTTTGCAAATTTCAATTAGCCACTACCCTGAAAAAGTCATGACTTTAAGTTTTTATGTAAGGGACAAGCTCTTAGCTAAGCAAGTAAGAACTATATTAAATGTATCCTGTGTCTGGCTTCATACCCTCTCAACCTCATCTCTAATTCTAACACTAGCTTGATAAACAAATCTGTGTGGGCTTTGACTTGTTCTTCCATTTTATTTATCTTTGACATGGGTCTTTTTCATGAAAATCCAGTTGGAACTCAGTAGCATGAAGCTTATGTAGTCCATGAATGTGTGTGAATGTGTGTTGGAGTGGTATTTAAAGGTCCCTGGAGTATATTCAGTGAAGAGTGATAAGAGCCAGTGAATAAATGCTTGCCTCTGTCAATCCTTTGGAAGACAATTTTGAGGATTGCCTGACTATCTCTTGGTTAGGAGTTGCTAATGGGATATAGCTTCACTGTGGCGATGACTTTATATTAGACTCTTAAGTTGACTTGTCATCCTTCCCCTATTTATTCTCCCCAGTCCCTCATTCTTGATCCTCACAAATCATTATCCTGAAATCTGCTTTACCTAAAAGAGGAAACTAGACTCAGATAAATACAATTCCTGTAACCTTCTCACTGTGTGATGATGAGGAAATTACTTAACTTCTCTTTGTCTCATTTGTATTAATATATAATAGCAATATCAATGGCATATTATAATAGTCATGAGGATTAAGTGACAAAGTATATGACTGGAATATAATACAAAATAAATATTAACAGTTTTATTACTGTTATTATTGTTACTAAGCTCTTTCTGAAACACAAAATTAGGATCTTAGAAATAATTTAGGACAAATTCAGTGTTAGAATAAGAACAGTCTGATTTTAAAATAAGATAAAGATATTCCTAAAATTTTCCCTTTAATATGTAAAGCTTCAAGAAATAATACGGTCACGAATAAAGTCCACAGTCTGCATACATTTTAATTTAAGAGACCTACATAAAATTGAGATTCCAACAGCTTTAAATCTTCTTTTTAAGCCTTTAAAACTTTTTATCATGAAAAACATGCAAACATACAGAACAGTAGAAAGAATAATAGTGTATCATCAATCTACCACACAGATTCAATAATCATTAACTTTTTCCATATTTGCATCATCTCTCTCTCTTTTTGTTGGTGAACCCTTTTAAATGATAGATATTATAACACATTACCTCCAATTACCTCAGAATTGCAGTGGTTAAATTGGGCACTACTGAGGAATCCCCTTACGGCTAGGCTTGCAACACTTCCTCCCCTAAAGCCAGGCCTGCAAACTATTAAAGAAGGGGGAGGGGAAGGTTCAGAATCAGGGTTAAAAGTGTGAACCTGCCTCTGATTAACTGCAATCTTGAGCCTCTTATCTTCGGCCAGACCACAACACCTGAACCACGGCTTCCTGGGTCCATTGGGCTAACTAGGTCAAGCCTCCTGGGTTGGCTGGTCCCTTCCTGTCTGAGAACCAATTAAAGATTGCCGAGTCGGCAGTATGAGCCAATAGGGGAAGGCAGAATGGGTGTAAAAAGAGGGACTGCACCTCTGTTGGTGCTCTTACCAGGCAAGCCCCGGGCAGCCCGGCGGCCAGGTCCCGCCTGACATGCCACCATCATGTCCCGGGAGATCCAGACGGCCGTGCGCCTGTTGCTGCCTGGCGAGCTGGCCAAGCACACCGTGTCCGAGGGCACCAAGGCCATTACCAAATACACCAGCTCCAAGTAAGAGTGCCCAGGAAACGCGAACCACTTTCAACTCACCTGGGACGATTGCCAACAGCTGGTGAACTGTGTGGATTGCAAAGGGGACATACGTTGA
>JAAGEH010000286.1:2719460-2748662 GCA_011751065.1 Lasiurus cinereus | reverse complement strand
GGTGTATTGCCTGCGCTTCACCACCAAGCATCTCTATGCAGCGCTGTCTTACAACCTTCACGTCCTGGACTTTTAAAACCCATGACAGGCAGGGCCATCCCATCTGTGGGTCAGGGAAGCCAGCTACTCAGGGACCTCTCTTGCTTGGAGGGTGCAGTGATGATGCTCCCCACCTGCACCCATAGTACTTGTCTGCCGTAGTCACCCTAAACTCTGTCATCTGGGCGCAAGCCCTAGGACATGGGACCTCTGCCCAAAAGGCCGAGCTGATGCCCTAACTCAGGCACTCCGATGGGGAAAAGGAGCCAGGCTGCTGCGTCAGCTAAGATTTGAGCCCAGATTCGGATCTGTAATAAACTTAGGCCTGTTCGAATTCAATTAGTCTTTGTGGTCTATCTTGTGGGCACTCGCTCCGTTACAAGAATGCATATCTAAGGAAGGATGTTTTCCTACTTTTAATGTTATTATTACATATCATAAAATTGACAATATTTTCCTTTTTAATATGGAATTATAATATGAAAAAGTGTGGATAGGGGGATAGAAAAGAGTAAGGGGGAGTAAATATTGGTGGAAGGAGACTTGATTTGGGGTGGTGAACACACAATAAACAGATAATGTATTATAGAATTGTACACCCCAAACCTATATAATTTTATTAACTAATGTCACTCAATAAATTAAAAAAAAGAAAATAATTATTATGAGTGAAATAAGCCAGACAAAATATTAAAGCAGCTTTAACTCTTAAAAATAGAAATGCTTTAGTCTCATTAGTTTTCTCAAAATGCTAATATTAGCACAGGTTTAATTTATAGAAGATTCATATATATAAATATATTATACCTATAAATATACATGTTTATGGCATATCTACATGTATATAATATATACATATGTATGTATATGTGCACCTTCTACTTCTAGTTTCAATTTATAATATTCATAAAACTTAATTTTACTTTAAAATACAGATTATTTTATTTTTTTAAATCCTCACCAGAGTATATTTTTTCATTAATTTTTTTTTTTTTTTTTTTTTTAGAGATAGTGGAAGAGAAAGGGAAAGATAGAGAGAAAATTCAATTGGTTGCCTCCTGCCAGGGCCTGGGTCCTGGAGAAACCTGTGACCAAGGTACATGTCCTTGATTGGAATTGAATCAGGAATCCTTTGGTCTGTAGACCTATGCTCTCTTCACTGAACCAAACTGGCTAGGGCTCAAAGCACAAGATACATTTAAATATTCTGCTTTGAGGTTCTATGGTAGTGCATTCCATATAATTTTAGATCACTTAACTTCTCTAAATAACATACTATTTTTTTTAATAGACATAGAAGTAACACTTCTTCCATGCAGGTGTTATTATGATTAAAGAAGATGTATAAGAAAGCTTTCTTTGTGAATTGAATTTTTTTACAAATATTAAGCACTAATCCTAACAAATTTACTTTCACATAAACTTGCAATTATCTCCTGTTTGGATTGATGTACCAATGAAGTGAATTTAAAAATGGAAGAGCTTCCACCCTGACTGGTTTGGCTCAGAGGATAGAGCGTTGGCCTGCGAACTGAAGGGTCCCTGGTTTGATTCGGTCAAGGGCATGTAATGTACCTTGGTTGCAGACACATCCCCAGTAGGAGGTGTGCAGGAGGCAGCTGATAAATGTTTCTCTCTCATCGATGTTTCTAACTCTCTATTCTTCTCCCTTCTTCTCTGTAAAAAATCAATAAAGTATATTTTTTTAAATGGAAGAGCTTCCTTTCTCTCCCCTCCCAAATCTTCTGGTGATTTTGAATTCATGTTCACAGGATGGAGATCGCAGCCATCTTGACTATAAGCAAGAATGGCTCTCTCTTCTATTCAGCCAAAAGTGTGGCTGCCAGAGATTGAGAGCCAGCTCCGTTTTAGTGTCTAATGCATACTTATCTTTCTGCATAGTGTGAGAGACCTATTTCTCCTATATAACATTTACCAGTACATGTTACTCTTCCCCACTACCTTAATATTCCTTCTATGAGCTCAGAGACTTGCAGGACCCATGCTTATTCTGAATCAATGCAGTCTCACACATTGAGAACATTCAGGAGAGGAATTCTTCTTTGCAGACAGCACCAGAGGCAGCTTCAAAGAAGAGGCAGTATTGGAGCAGGGCTGTGTAGACCTTAAGAAGATAAAAGTAGTATAAAGGCATTCTGGACAGTGAAAAGAGCATGAGTAAAAACACAAGGGCATGAAATAATATTTAGGAAGATTGATTTAAGTATGATGTGCATTGCGTGTTAAGGCCAAGAGAGATTAACAAGCAAGCGGTATATGTAGGTTAAGATTGGCTAATGAAGGTCAAATATGAGCAGCACTTTCTATGCAATACAGAGCCATTTGGAGTTTAAATTGGTTTGGGATGGTGTAATTAGAGTTGAATTCTAAATAATTAGGGTCTGAATTGGACAGTGTCATTGAGAAGGGCAAGGAAAAAAGACCATTTTAGAAATTGTAGAGGAAAAAGATCATCCTAGGAGTATTTTCATAAAGTATTTTAGAAATAAGTTTTTTTTTAAAAAAATGCCTGAGGAGGTAAGCCTTGTGGCTAGAGAGGTAGAATGACCAAATAAGGAAGACTGGAGAGAAAACCTGCTTTGGGCATAGGAATGAGGAAAAGCAAAATGCTGGGCTCAATTCATTGATTCATTGAGTCTTTTTTTTTTCTTCTTTCAACTGGAGGTATAACATATGTATAGTTAACGGCATAAAAATGCATTAATCTTAACTGAATTTTCACATTTACATAAATACATGAAGTCATAACTCATATCAACATAGAATATTCCCAGCACACCATAAAGTTTCATCATGCCTGCTTCTAGTCAACAAACAACCCCTTTGGTGTATATTGAATTAAGCTCATTTTATATCTTATATATTAAATAAATATTTACTGAGTTCATAGTAATGTCAGGAAAATATGGGGGATGCACACAGGAAGAATACACACAGTTGCTTTCTTAGCCCCAAAGGTTTTCTTTTTTCATGGTCTAGTGCAGTGGTTCTGATTTTACTACATGCAAAAGTCACCTGGGACTATTATTTAAAACTAGCTGCCCAATGCAAGAGTAGGGCTTCCATCTCCATCTGCTGACAATGGCTTCTCTCTGGCACCCAGGACTCTGGCTGGCTTCCCTCTAGCTGCCCTCTAGGTATAATTAGCATATTACCCTTTTATTATTATAGATGTGGATTTGGTGACCACTCCCCAAAAATCATAATTCAATGCTTTTAGAATGAAACCCTTCAGTACTCCTTTTAAACAAACTATCAGATTTACTTTAAAGCTCATAATTTGATCTTAGAGTCAGCCTTGAGAAATTCAGGCCTATTGATTGGAACAATATGGCCTTGTAGTCTGTGCTAAAGCATTGGACATAATCCTGTGGGTTTCAGTGAAGCACTGGAGCATTAACAAAGGAATAACAAAGTCATGGTTTATATATTTGGAGATGACTCTGGTAGCAGAGTAGAGTAAAGATGGATTGGAGGGTGGATGACTGCTGCCAGAAGGTCGATTTCATGAAAGTTATTACAATGGTTCTGATGAGGCAAGAAAAACTCTTTCTTCTAGAAAGAAGACAGATAAAAAGGTATTTAAGAAAAATATTTAAAAGCATATGTGACCAATTAGAGGGATGTGTGTGTTTGTGTGTTTGAGTGGGGATAGACAGGGAAGCTAGGAGTGATGATAAGATAACCTGTGATCTGTAATAATGTAGATAAAAGGATTCATCCAGATTAGGAACCATCCTGACCTCATGACTACTACCCATATTGGAATGCTGAACAAATAATATATGTCCATTTATCCTGACTCACAGAGCAGATTTTCAGTGCCTAGAGCTGACTGATATTTGTCGTAATACCTAGGGAAGTGTCTAAACAATAGACTGTTGAGGGTCCACATACTGAGGCCTTCTTGGACCCCCAAAGATCTGTTCCTAATGGCTTTCAGCAATGCAGTTCCAAGAATGCTCTCCCTGCTGGGTAATTGGTATGTTCTCAACTAGGTGGAAATACTTTGAGTTGGAGTGTAAGGGGAAATAAAAACAAAGAAACCTAGTGTTTGATATCAAGAAGAAAACCTGGGAGGATTGTGGGTTAAAGATTAATTGCCCAGTATCTTTCAAATTGGTTTTGCCACAACATCTTTAGTGATAGCAGCTGAGAAGTGATGCGGATGGGATGTGACAAACAAGCTATGGCTCAACCCCCACTGCCCAACCCATCAACTTCCTAGGGCAGCCATGGAGAATAAGAACAAACCTGTACACAGGATCCCCTTACTTCTTCAACCCCATGTCCTCTTTAGAGAGACTTAGACAGTGGTTAGGTTATGATACCATAGGAGAGTTTTATGGCAGCACTACAGTTCATTACAGAGTACTAAGAACTTTCTTTAAGCCACACAATTGAGTCTGACTATAGTTCTCGAAGTAAGAAAGTAAAGATGTTTATCTTCCTCTTGCATGTGATACTGAAAGGAATATAAACTGAAGACAAAGGGAAATGAGGCAGGATTTTATTATTTTTCTGAGAGAGAGAGAGAGAGAGAGAGAGAGAGAGAGAGAGAGAGAGAAAGCAGGCTTTTTTTCATTTGGGTGAGTCCTCCCCAGGGAGTCCCCTCTGGGAACATCCCTACCCAGATGGTGTTTGTATATGCTTCCAATAAATATCTACATTTTTATTTAAAAAATCTGTTAACCCACGAATTTATTCTTTATCTTTGTTGAACAAGAACCATGAAAAGAAGTTTGTACTCCGAACCCCACATTTCAAAACCACTGGGGCTTAGGAAGGTAAAGTACCCTCTCCAACCCCCAAGGTCATGCATACAAATCATGCTAGAACTGGGAATAAAACACTGCATATCAAAAGACCTGAGTTATTTCTCATACGTAAGCAGTCTCCTGAGGACCAATGGCAACCTGCAAGCCTATCTGGGTCTACTTTTCCCTTTTCCTGAAATAGCAGTGTTTCTCCATTGAGGATGTGCTTTTCCACAGGGACCCTTGGCCTGGAACATAGTAGAGTGAGAGCACAGCATAGACAAGGGATGTACACCACAATCCTCTCCCCTTCCTCATGTACATGGAGAGCACGTCTCCCAGATGCCATAAACAGACATGAAAGTTGAATAATGGAAACCTCTTTTTTTGTGTGCCTAATATTGATGGTAGTGCCTACTAAAACAACTGTTTATTCTTTTTCTTTAGGAGTTCTTCACATCTAATTCCAAAGTTGCTCTTAACATTCACATGGAATTCGAAAAAGATGACTATACAGATTCATGAAAAATACTTCCTGTGTCAAATATATGGCTGCCATCGCTGTCAGCATTTGGTTTTGCCATCTGTCGTCTGTCATAGAAATCCAAACTTCGCTAAACTGAAATTCATCGAAAATAATTCTAAATACGAAGAATTATTTAACTTAGCAGCAGACTCAGCCTATGGGCCAGAAAAATTCAAAATTAAAAAACGGGAGAACTCCTATTATCATGCCTGCCATCTTGATGCTGCTGAGTTCCCTTACTGCATGGGTTTGGGCAAACTCCAGAAATGAGCAAATGTTTAAGAAAAAAAGAAATCATCACCAAAACCATATGCTGATATTTTAACATCTAACAAACAAACCGTTAAGTATAGACATTCCTGTCATGAACCACACCCGTCATGGCTCTGAACCTGGTGGGAAAGAGCAGACGCAGAGGATTTGCCTCTGATGACAGGTCAGGTATAGCTGGGCCAGATACAACAGCAGGCCTGGGGGTCATCGTATCTGGCAAGCAGAACTGAGAAATGGAAGGGGTGGCAAAGGACCTCAGGAATATCCAAGCAATCAGACAGTGCTGTGGAGGGAGTGAAGGAATCCAGAGGAGATACAGATGCATGGATGAGCATATCTTACATTAGCCTTCTGGCAGAAAAGTAGAACATGATTATGGGGAGTCCAGGAAAGGGCCACTTTACCCAAATGGGGCTTTCCCTGTTGTCTCTTCCTGGTTTTATCTGTGTGTGTGTGTGTGTGTGTGTGTGTGTGTGTGCAATTTTAAGCAGTTTTATCTTTTACCATCTCCTTCCTACTCCAGTTATTTGCCTAAAACTTGCATGTAATCAGTTTTCAAGTCAACAGACTACTTGTAGCTTTAAATAATCACATCTGCTACAAGGCTCTCTTTTCTTAAAGAAATAATGCCTATTTGACTTCCCCTTCTGGGCATGAAACTACCTTTCTGAAAAATGGTGAATGCAGAGAAAACAGGACTCAGCAGTAGGACTGCCTGGACTGTGTTGAGTAGAGACTGACTCACCAAGTGAAGCAAGAAAGAAGCTTACAGTCTTCAGTTTCCCCTGCAATGCAATGCTGACTGTCTAAGAGAACAAGAGGGTCAATAGTGTATCAGTGGCATGGGTGTGTGTCTCTCTGACCATCCATCCTGAGCATTTATCCAGAGAAAACTGAACAATGGGCTGCAGCTCTAAGAAAGATCTCAAACTTGGATTTAGATAGTTAAAACAAAACTTTCCTTATCCTTCTCTTACCCACTTCCTGTCCCAAATCCCTGAGGACTATCTTTTCCTGGGACCATGTTAAGCAGGTACCTGTGTGCCCTTTTATCATCTTGACATTATAATATGGAGAGTGGTTTGGCACCCAAGGCTAATTAGTTTGGTACAGTGCTTTCCTGTTGATAATTCTACTGTAGTTTGTCTTTCTTTCAAGCGTGGTTAGTCAGTAACATGCTCCTATAATCAAACTATATTAGAACTAGCCAAATTTTCTACATTACACTTCACTGATGCCAGCTGGTACTAAACTGTCTGTTTTCCATGGTCTTTGTATTTTGTTTCTGCTTTTTAACAATATGTTTTGTTTGGCTGATATCTTCCTATATCTGAAGTTCTATTAGGAGTACTTTTATATTTTGTTATATTCCCTAACAAACCATACATTCTTTTCTGCTATAAAATTAAGGTTATTGAAGCATTACTTAAAGAAACATTTAAGCAGAATTTAATGAGATGTTAAACCTAGATTCAAGATGAACACAACACTATAGTTATTCCTACTAAAACAGAATTATTGTCCAAATTTTTGCATAATGAATTTTTATAAATAGAAACTGATCCTGGTTTCCCTTTAATTACTTTAAGCATGCTAGTCTGCTATTGCTCTATCTTTGTGGTAAGATATGCCAATAATCAACTATTAACCCAAGTTAATCCTTCCTTATCTTTTTTCTTCCCCAGTCTAAACACTTAGTTCTATATTTACCTCTGATTTTGCAAATAAACATTAAGAATCAGTCTCTGAATTCTCTAAACATGCTTCTTCCAATTCAAATCATTCTGAGCCAAAAATCAGCCTAGACCTTAGCAATCGGAACTGTTTTCTCTTCAAAATGTTATTTCTTTCCAAATAACCCGTTTTCTGTCTTCCTACCTCCCCATCATTGTACTCCTTCCCAAAATTCCTCTTCCCATATCCTCGATCTGAGATGACTCCCTGGTACACACTCTGCATTCTCCTGTAACTTCTATGCACCCACCCCTATGCATTCCGCCCCTCACCCCCACCTAATTTTTTCTTCATCTCTTTCCAATATGGCATTGGACTCTGTAACTAGGGCTTTGGCAATTATAGAAGGTATGTTATTAACTCTGCCAGCTGCTTCATCACCTGCACTCACTGCAAGCCAGTTTTTAAAATCTTTGTTGTTGGATACTCTGCTTATTCTCATTAGAGAGCTTATCATGGGGCTTCAGTAAAACTGTTTTGACAAAGATCTTTCCTCCTTACTTCCATAATATGAAGTAGAGAGCAAATTGTGTTTAAGACACCAGACCTCATATCATTAATTTTTCATAGTATTTTAATCTGTGGCATTCACTTAATAACACCGAACCTTTCCTTCTGGACCTCACTAAATATATGCATGAAATTGGGTGAGAGTTCTGGACATTGAGGAAGGTGTGAAAGCACACGATATCTGTTGTTTTTAAAAAGGAAATCAGAGAAACACATTTTGCTAGCAACTTTTTATCCTTCCTTTCTCTGAACTATTGAAAAGACCTCTTTTTCTGTCATATTTTTTTCAATTCTCACAGAATAGGACAAGAAACTGGAGGTGATGACAAGCAGTTGCTGTTGAGGAAGAGTTAATTTATAGTACAATGCAGGGAGCAGCCAGGCACTACTGAATCCAGGAGTTTGTTTATTGTTGATTTTTTTCCAATGCCAAAAAGGTCTCTAGTCTCCTTTCATACTAAGCCTACCTATTAGTATACAACTGTACTTAACATACTAATTATTTCATTTATTCATTGCTCTATGCATATATTGAATCATTTATTCACTCACTCATCCACTCACTCAACAAATACTTATTGGATCCATTTACAAAGAGTTGAGAACTCACAGAAAAGCCAGGTTTCTGCTGGCAAGAAGCCTCAAGCTATTAGGGGAACCAAATAAGTAAAGAGACAATAAAATATGCAATGAGCACTCTGAGCACCATAAGTGGAACTGAGAGTAGCAGCCTTTTCCAAAATCTTAAAGGATGCATAATTGTGAAATATAAGAGAAGTTTTTCAATTCTGTACCTTTTTATTGGGAAAACTGCACTAAAATAATTTAGCATTGCACATATCTGTATAGTATCTTTTTAAAAAACATATAAGAAATCATTGGGAGTATCATCAGAGTAAATTATTGCACGACATCCCATGCCAGGAATACAGGACAGGCAGGCCTACTAAAATAGCCATTGAGGGGCAATCACTGTAATTATCTTTCTATGGCCAGACTGATTCAAAGGAAAATCAAGTTGGTCTAAGGCTCTAAGCAGGTTGCAAAACTGAAAGAAATAAGGGGGAATATTCTCTTAATGGAGCATTGAGAAAGGAAGTTGAATCAATGAATCAATTAGTAATTTAGCCACAAAGATAAGCCCCATCCCTGGTGGAAAGTCATGGCTTTAGAAAAAAATAAGCAGACTGATGGAAGATCACCTTTTTATGTTTGTTTGTTTCATCTGAAAAAGGAAAAGAACAGCCCTAACTGGTTTAGCTCAGTGGATAGAGCATTGGCCTGCTGACTGAAGAGTCCCAGATTAAATTCTGGTCATGAGTATGTACCTTGGTTGCGGGCACATCCTCAAGTAGGGATTGTGCAGGAGACAGCTGATCGATGTTTTTAACTCTCCTTCTCCCTTCCTCTCTGTAAAAAACTCATTAAAATATATTTTGGAAAAAAAAATGAAAAGAAAATAACAAATTTGCAGACAATGTTATTTCAGGCTTTCTCTGAGACTAACAAGAACTTTCTTTTTTAGGAGAGGGATGGTCTATCTAATGAAGCTAGACAAAGACTTGAAGAAGCCATGCCATCAATAATTCCTAATTAGTTTTAATAGCAAGAGCAAGTGCAGTGATGGTTTGAAAGGAAGCTTTCCAGTGCCTAAAAATACTATGTAAATATAGAAACTATCATAAGAAGAAATGAAAAGATAAGCTTAAGAAATATGTGACAATTCTAGAAATTATTAGCATATATTTTTATTTATACCATTATTTATATTTCTGTCAATCTTGCTTAATATTGAATCTAGCCTTAAACGTGTTTACAGTTCAATCACCATGTAATTCACTAAATGAAGTCCATCAGCTTTTGCTCCAGGTAAGAAAACTCAGCTCTGCAATTTCTCTGGATGTGACTATCTCTTCCGATAGCAGGATGCTAATTTGCCTTGTGACCTCAGTTCTCTGAAGGAGCCAGGAAAATTCATTAATCTTCAGTTTGCCCAGCTTTTATTTTTGTAGGACAGAAATGATATCTTTTTTTATACATCATACCTAAAACCCAATAACTTTCAACAGGCTTAAACAAGAATGATGGTGTGATTCTATTTTCCTTTTGTAAAAGATTAAACTAGTTTGCACCGTACTTTGGAGGAGAGCCATCATGGAAGTAAGAAGATAGGGCAGAAGGTCATCATTTTCAATGACTTAAGAAATGCTGATGGTTTCTAATGACAACATAATCTAATGTTGTTGAAAAGATGTAAGGAACAAGGCTAGGAGATATCACGACATCAAAGAACAGAGATGTCTTGAATGGATGGTCTTCTACTATGACCTTGAAGTTATTCAGGATAAGAGTAGGACGTGGTTCAAAGGAAAAGACTCTCGGAACCGGAAAGAAATGCTTCAGTAAGTAAAGTGATAAAATGAGGAAATACTGAATGACAGAATAAAGAAAGCAAGAACATAGCATATTTAAAAGACATGAGACTATAGCATAATTATATTTTCATGCTTATGTTTAACATGAAGGTGAATGTATAATTGTCTTACAGTAAATTGGAAAAAGAACACAACACCTGTTCCACATCCTTACCTTTAAGTGCATGGGATGAGGGAAAATGAGCAGCCTACACCTGACATAAATGAAGAAGATGTGGCATCTGCAGAATCCCAGGATTCAGTTAAGGCCTTTAAATGGAAGGATACGATGCAAATATTAAGACTTAATGAAGTTCATTAATCCTGAAATATATTCTAAAATGCAAAAGAGCTTTGAGAAAAGTGAGGAGTGAAATATTTGGGGTGATATAGAAAACAGAATATTGATGGATAAGTGCAAAAAAGACTCAAATCTTTCATCTTATGTGAGAAGCAATGAAATAGGAACATGAGCAAGGTAATTGTAGCCAAAAACTCTTAAGGTTTGTGGACCCTCTGACCTCATCAAATTCCACTGAGCTTTAGCAGAATCTGGATGGCTCTGGCAGCCACAAGGCAAGTAGGCGGCAGCCATGTTGGGCAACAGTAATTGGCATGCATGTTGCAATTTGATGGTAGGAGAAATAGCTATAGGAGGCAATGGCTAGACCAGTGGGGTCAGCAAACCACGGCTTGTGAGCCACATGCGGCTCTTTGGCCCCTTAACTGTGGCTCTTCCACAAAATACCACAGTCTGGATGAGTCTATTTTGAAGAAGTGGTGTTAGAAGAAGTTTAAGTTTAAAAATTTTGGCTCTCAAAAAGAAATTTCAATTGTACTGTTGATATTTGGCTCTGTTGACTAATGAGTTTGTCAAGCACTGGGCTAGACAAACACAAAAGGTGTGAGCATTAGAAGGAGGAGGAGTTGATAGAGAATATTGGTCATTGGACAGAAATAATTGACATGGAAACAAACCATTCATTCATCTTACAGCAGTCAGCGAAATTGAGAGGATATAATCATTTGCTCACCTTTTCTTGTTTTTAAGGCTTGCCTTATCCTGATTCTAATCCTAAAGTACCATGGTCCCTTTCCAGACTTCTCTCCCTTAAGTTGGTCTATGTAGTGTCCAACTTCTCAACAGGAGCATCACTCCTTGTGTATCTTCTTTTGCCCATTATCTCTCCAGCCCTTGAAAACTTTCCCTCTTGTTTATAACCAATGCACAGTTCTTGATGACAAAACTCTAAGTATTGTTAGAAAGACTTTGCCTTATTTTAACTTTATTTGTCTAAAAAAAAAATTGTCTGGATAGAGCAGTGTGATAGTTGCAGGGCACTAATTACAATTTAATACATTTATTAGAACAGAAGTCTTTCTCAGAAAAAAAAATTTTTTTGAAGTTATTTTTTGTGACTTTTCTAGGGGCATCAAAGTTGTTATTTAAGAGTGGGATCATGAGCTCTAGCTGGTTTGGCTAAGTGGATAGAGTGCCCGCTTGTGGGCAGAAGGGTCAATTCTGATCAAGGGCACTTACCTCGATTGCAGGATCCTCCCTGGCTTAGGCCCTGATCAGGGTGAGTGAAGGAGGCAACCGATAGATGTTTCTCTCTGTCCCCTCTTTCACTCTCTCTAAGAAATCAATGGAAAAATATCCTTGAGTGAGGATTAAAAAAAAAGAAGAGTGGGATCATGAGTAAATTACACCTAAACTAAGATTTCTTAGAGGGCTCATGAGAGTATGTTATTTCCTGACAAGATCTATAAATTCTGATTATTTTAATACAATGTTGCAAAAGGTAAATTTCCTTTTTATGAGGTGCTTTGATTAGTTAACCAATATTAAACGAGTAATTCATATATTTTTCAATCATCCCACAGGAAAATGTACATGGTTGTTAGGAAAGGAAGATTGAAGAAGACTATTTTCTTTATAACAATTTATTCTGATGGAATCTAAGTGCCAGTGAAATAGGAATGTGAATAGAAAAAAAAGTCATTACAAACTAGACTTCCTGTTAACATATAATTTAGAAGTCAACTGATTAATTGGTTTCATATTACATTTATTTTTAAGCACTACAGAATTATACGTCAGAAAGATCAATCAAAAGCAACTTTTCTCAGGTTAGGGTGACACTGTAAAACTCTATGTCAGTAACCATGATGGAATTTAATGTGTATAACTCTGGCTGAAATATACTACAGTATTTATTTGTTTTTTTATCTCATTGTGTATATCAAATTTAGGTTCATACATGAAAACTTCAAATAATAGTTTCTGAAGGTAATAATGACCCAATCTGAAAAGCTCAAAAAATAAAAATAAAATAATTTATTATTAATGAAAGAGAATATCTTATAGGCCACTGTATTGGTTTTCTATTGCTGCTGTAATAAATTGCCACAAACTTACCAGCTTAAAATGATACAAATTTATTATCTCAGTTTCATAGGTCAGAAGTCTGAGTTGGCCCAGCTAGTTTCTTGGCTCTGGGTTTCTAATTAAGTTGTGACCTAGCTGGTTTCTCATGAGGAGGCTCTGGGAAAAAATATACTAGCAGGGTCATTCAGGCTATGGGCAGAATTCATGTTCTTATAGCTATAAGACTGATGTTACTCTTTCCTTGCTAACTGTCAGCTGGGGGCTGTCCATAGCTCTATAAGGCTTTTTTGAGTCCTTGTGTTGTGGTGTAGGCAACTGGCGATAGGGTGACCATGGGTCAGGCAGGCCACTTTGGAGGGATGGACCTGTATCAGCTCCAAGGATGTGGACATGCAGGGATCCTAGAATTCCCCAGAGACTCCAACAAGCTCCTCTAGATATCCCCATGCAGTGTCCAGTGGTGAGAGATAGGCTGAGGGCTGGGACATCTCTAGGCTTCCTAACAGTTGATCTGCAGAGCCCTCCTCCTCACTGATCCTGATATCAAAGACTAGAGGCTGGGTGCAAGAAATTCATGCACTGGCTGGTGAAAGGGTGTCCCTCAGCCCAACCTGTACCCTCTCCAATCTGGGACCCCTCTCAAAATTCAGGACAACTGTTTGCCTACCTGCCTGCCTGCCTGATTGCCCCTAAATGCTTCTGTGGGCCAGCCTGATGATCTCCTAATCACTTCTTTGCCAGCCTGATCAGTGACTAATTGCTTCCCTGCCAGCCAGGTTGCCCCCATCTACCCTCTCCTACAGGTTTGGTCACCCCCAACTGCCTTCCCCTGCATGCCTGGTTCCCCCCAACTGCCCTCCCCTACAGGCCTGATTGCCCCCAATTGTCCTCCCTTTCAGGCCTGGACCCTCTCAACTGCCCTCTCCTGCTGGCCATCTTGTGGTAGCCATCTTTTGTGTGTTGGAGTGATAGTAAATTTGCATATTACCTCTTTATTATATAGGATAGCCAAGGAGAGCCTGGGAGTCTCCCCCATTGGCCAAGATGTCATGGGGGGAGGGGAGTAAGGGTGGAGGGGGAGTTCTTACACCCAGTGTGCCACAGACTAGAAAAAGGAAAGAACAGGGCCCGAGTTTGCGAAAAACTAGCAAGATAATTGGATATAAACAAAAAAAGCCCCCCCCCATCCCTATTCCTATATTAGTAAGAATCATAGGCTTGAGCAGGAAAAGGAGATGGTCTCTGATTTAGCAGTCTACTATTCTCCCCGGTCAGGACAACAGAATAAACTTCTTTCCTTTTGCACCAATGTCTGTTTCATGAGTTTGGCTTTCATTGCAGCAGGCAGCCAAACCTGCATCTCAGCTATACTTGTATATGGATCCCTACTTTTCAGAATGTGCATGTAAATCCTTCTCATTATTGGAATATTTTAACTTCTCCTTCTACCAAATCTCTCTTTTGTTGGCAACCAAAGAAAGTTCTTGGCTGTTAAGGCCTCACATGATCACATTAGCCCACTTGAATAATCCAGGATAATCTCTTTATTTAAAGTTATTAACATTAATTACATTTGCAAATTCCCTTTTACCAGGTATATTCACAGACTCTAGGGATTTGGGGTATGGATATCTTTAGAGGGAGTCTTATTCTACTTACCTATTCCTCGAAAAATAAAAAGAAATATAAAATCACAAAACAGATCTATGAAAAGGGAGCAATACATAGTACTTGATTTAAAAAATATTCTGAGGGAACAGCAAAATAAATCATGGCATGTCTAAACTGTAGAACATCATGTAGTTTTAAAATATCCTGCTTTAAAGTGTATCTAATGATAGCAGAGATTTATACACTTAAACAAAACCAAAAGCAAACTACTATGTATACTGTAAAATGATCTATATTTTACATATATGAATATATACACATATATGCAAACATATTTATGTCTTTTAATGCATACACATATTTATATATGTATATGCATAAATACATATACCCATATGTGCATAATTTATGTGGTACATATGATATCTTTATATAGAAAACTATACAAAAATATTATCATGGCAATCTCTGGATAATAAAATATTTTCTTCATATGTTCTGTGAAATCATATTTTACAAAACACTGTTGTAAAAAATAAAGTGTCATGTTTAAAAAATATATTATGTGTGGTTTCTCATATGGAATGAAATTTTCTAGCAAGAGAATCCAGTGGGTTTAATTCTATAGATAGATATCCGTTTATTATGAATTAACCAAAAAAGGAGAGCTGGTACCCTGAGATGGGTGGAGATGGGAGGATGATTCATAACTTATTGACAGATCAATCAGAAAAAATAATTGAAGGTTCAAAGAAATATCTCTGTTAGATAAAACCTTTTCTGTGTTCTATTCTCTCTAACCTGCAGCATAAAAATATAGTTCTCTGCTCCCGCCCCCCCCCACCCAGGGGTATCTCAATTTTATATGTCTGTATTTTTAATAATTCTTAGATCAGTTGCATTGCAAGAGCACTACCTCTGTTTCAAGAACCCATGCAGCCGAAACCAGTTTGGCTCAGTGGATAGAGCGTCGGCCTGCAGACTGAAGGGTCCCAGGTTCGATTCCGGTCGGGGGCATGTACCCTCATTGCGGGCACATCTCCACTGTGGGGTGTGCAGGAGGTGGCTGATCAATGTCTCTCTCTCATCGATGTTTCTGACTTTCTATCTCTCTCTCTTCCTCTCTGTAAAAAGTCAATAAAATATATTTTTTTTAAAAAAGAACCCATGCAGAATTCTGAGGCTCCTGAAGCAACATCATTCTCTTTCTTCCTTGATGAGGGACAAATGAAACAAAGAAAGCAATGATCTTTCTCTCACAATAGATGTCAAGTAACCCTATACTATGAGGTGGGGGAATGAACTACAGCCCTTTGACAATAAAGAGCATTTACCTGTGCTCTTCAAGCATTCCCAATGTCAAAAACATTTCAAATGGATTTTTACTATCATCTTTTTCTTAGAACAGTAAATCAGTGCCAAGACAGTTGAGCTCATTTCCAAGCCCTGATCCATGCCTTTATATTTTGTTAATATCAATGAAGCTGCTTTAAATGGGAAACACTGACACACGTCATTGCATGGGTTATTACTGTCATTGCTCTAATTTTGTGAATTTCATCAAGAAAGCAGTCACTCCCCTTTGGTCTGAAGGGTGTTCTTCTTCACAGAGGAGAAAAGTTGGCTTTCCTGCAAGCCTATAATTGGAGAAAAGGTTTTTCAGAGGTTGAGTACTCTGAGATATGATAGACAAGCCACATGCCATCAAGACTCAAAAACAGCAGGATAAAGGAACAGAGGATTTGGTTTTTCCTTAGGAAATCTGACCCAAAAGGCTTGTGGTGATATAGCTGTCACTTTATGTGTTTGATTTTCCTGATTCAATGTTTGAGAGAGGCAAGCACTGCATAGAAATTACTCTCTCATTAAAGTCTATAGTGACAAAATGAAGATGGTGTCTTGGTCACATGCTGTAAATTGAAGACTTGAATCTCAGCTGCCTGTGAGTTAGTGGAGTGAAACTATGAAACCATCACCTTACTCATTAGAATGTGGATAGTCACAGTCCTCTAACAGTCTCTTGACTGTTCTTCAGTATTTCATGTGCCTTTCCTTCCAAAGAGAATATTTTATTTAGAGAGCAGGACTCTTTCCCTAAGAGTTGTTTTTCTTATTGTATTTCTTGTTTATAGTCTATCTATGAGAGGCCAAGCTGTGGGAACCTGCTCTTTAGAGACAAACTTATTTACTGTGGGCTGGCCTGTTGATACCAACCCATGAGGCTGCAGAGAACAACAGAGCCTAGATCGCAATGAATAGGTCAAGGTGATGATTGCCACCCTTTGGGGATCTAGGTAAGGCATCAGGCCTGCCTCATGGAGTACCCACTGCATTGCTATATCAGGGTCATTTTTCTTCATATTACATAGTGAGTTATTTCTTTAAAAATAAAATTAATTGAATTAGTGGTTATTTTGTCATCTGTGAGCCTTTGAGAGTAGAGATCATGTCTCATTGATTTTTCTATCTTCAAAGCCTAGCATAGTATTTAATAAATAAGTGTGGAATAAATGATTGAAGGGAGGAGTGTAAGCACTAAGACAGAGATATACAGAGAGATAGAAATAGAAAGAGAAATATATAGTATATATAGAGGGAAGATGCTAGTACTTTAGAAAGAAATTACCTCATTTTCTACTCTCCTCCACCCTGACTTACCCCAGGTCAAATGTGTATTTTATTACTCTTCTTTTGTTTTTAGTCACATAAATACTCCCCTGAAAGAGTTTGCAAAAATAGGACATTTGGTTTATATCATGAAGAAACCCTTCTACATATTTATATTACTTATTTCCTAAATCTCTTTTATTTCTTCTTTAGAAACCCACTGGTGAGTTAGTGTTAGAGAGCTAGGAATAGAAATCCCTTTTGAAGTCTAATATATGTTCTGTTTGAAAGAACTGCTTCTGGTGTCTAAGAATAATAATCAACATACTTTAATTTATGGATGCCTGTGCTTAAAGGTCTTTCATCAGTGGGGGAGAGGGAGGGGTACAGAGAGAAAGACTGAGAGGCAAATGGAAAACTTTCATGTCTTTGTGCTTTGCTCTAGTGTAACATCCAGGAGTGATATTGGAGAGGCCAGTGGAATCACTGCTGAGCTCTGCTGTACATTTGTGCATTATAAATTGGTAACCTCCATATTTTGGATCTTAGACAACCCTCTCTTCTCTCCCCTAGCTATGATTTAAGAATAACAATGTGACATGAACACTGAGATAAGAGGACAGGATAAATGAATAATAAAAAAGGATAGAAGTGAATAATTAAAAGGAGGGGGGAGAGAAGGATGAAGAAAACTGACTCATATGGTAACAAAATGTATTCATTCTTTTTGTCTGTTCCATGTGCAGTACCTCTCCAGGAAAGCAGATGTCTTGATTCTCAAAGGAAATAAAAGTGGCAATTAATACAAGAAAAATAATAAAAATAAAAAGGAAGAAAAGAACTAACTGAAAGACTGCCTCCTCCCTTAGCTGTATACTGTGATCCTGACAATCTTCTCCCATTTATCAAGATGAGAAATGTCATAGGATCTGATCTTAAGGGACTGGGCAGTGGATTTTTGTATGATCCAACATCTTCATTATTTTCCACTCCTCACCCATCCCTATGAGTTGGCTGCTTGTCTTCAGTGAACTCACATGCCCACTCAGGAGCTCCATTGGCCAGACCAGCTAACTAGGTTGGCCCATCTCAGCACCACAGCCTCCTCTCCATTGAGAACTGCTTCAGCCAAGGCTCCACTGGTCTCTGTCTTTGTTACTGCCTTACCCTCAACCTCCATTAACCCCCATTACTTACTGTCTCTACTTCTTCCTACATTCTTACTGCTGCTAGGGGGGAAGTGCCAATCATAAAAGAGTTGGTCTTAAAGAACATTTTCTTTATTTATTTTAACTGCCACTTTTCAGTAAAACTTTTAGGCTAAGTTACCTCCAATAATGCTTCAGGCAAATCTTTTCAATCCCTCTGAGAACACCAAAAGATGATCTGGCCTTCTTCATTCCCTAGGCCTCAAAAGATGACAATCTTTCCTCCTATTTATATGGGAAACTCAAGGCCATGTCACTGGTGTTCAGAAAGCTACCTTATGTCCCTTCTACCAATTTCATATCCTTTGTTCCCAAAACAAAAGATAGCATGCTCCTTCCTCCTCCCTAAACCCTCCCAACTCATTCACCATACCATATTTCTGCCTAAATTCACCTCTCTCTCTAGTTGGTCAGCTCTATCCTTTATCCAGTCACTCCCTCCCTCAAATACTTGACCTTAAGCCCCCAGTTAATACTAATTTCATGACTGGGCTTCTCGTTGACCAGATGGACTCTTCTCTAGCATCATTGTTCACTTGGAGCAGTCTGCCTCTTGTCCTCACTGGGTTATTATAAGTTCACAAGCAAACTCCTACCCTCCAAATCTTACCACTTTTTGCCAGAACTAATACTAATGATTTTCTGTCTCACATTTGGCACTGTTAAAATCTTAACTATCTTTGAAGGCTTGGTGGAATTTTTCCTATCCAATTCCTGCCAACTTTCTTTTATTTAGTTGCTTATATTACCACCATTCTACATTCCTAAACACTCTGTACCTCAGTGTTTGCCTCCTTTTTCTTACTGGATTGTAACCACCAGAAAATTAATTTGTATAGAATAGAATTTCAATATGTAAGAGCAAATTGTGTTAGACATTTCTTTCATGAACTTTCCTCCTTGGCTATTCTGGTTTCCTTCTGGTTGACATTGCTGACTCTCAACAGTGTAATAGGTCTTTTGTTGTCTCATTTATGAGCTCCTTCTCTCCCCTTCCTCAATGTGCATATCCAAGTGCTCAATACTAATCTTCTTGTTGTCCCTTTTAATATTACATTTCTCTCAGAGATCAGAGCCTTTCTCATTATAGTACTTGATATCTCTTCTAGGATGTGTCATTATCACACCACTAGGTCTATAACTAAAGTCAACCTTCCTTCTTCCTAGGCAAAGACCTGTCAGGCGATCTTCTTTCAGCTTCCCTGTATATCAATGTCTACATTATGCTTCTGTTACTCAAGTGCAAACCTAGCAATTATCTTGACTAAGTCTCTTCTTTACTACACCACTCCCCCAGTAGTCACTTATAAATTATGAAATGTTTTTACTTTCAAATGTCATGAATTCATGAGTTTCCATTTTCATGTCCAATGCTCTAGGCCCTCCTCTTTCTGTGGCTTGATTATACAACCATGTGCCCCATGTTAATCTTGTCCTTTCCTTTGCAATTTCTCATCATAATAATCTTTAATCATCTTTTGTACACTCTGCCCCAGATCTAAAGCATTCAGGGGTTCTCTGTTTTCTCCTCTGCCAGGTTTAAAATCCTCTGCCAAATTAGGTGCAGAATCAAAAATAAAAATAAAAAATATTTCATTGCTGCTTCAGTTTCTGATTATTTCCAACATCCTATCTCCTTATGGTCAACCCAGTTCCCTCCTGAGTCATGTACATTAAGAGCATATCCTTATCTCAGGGCTTTAGGTTTCATAAAACTTTAGATTGAAATCCTGGCTTTTCCCTTTACTAGCTATTACCTTGACAAGTTATTTATTTATTTAAGTCTAAGATTGCTCATTTATAAAATGAAGACAAACATACTTGCCTCATAATCATATCACAATGAAATGGGGAGTTCCTTATATTATTTTCTCTAATATTACAGCACCTAGCCCAAAACTGAGCACAGCATAGGTGCCCAATAAACTCAGAAAATGGTTAACATTGCTTAGTTCACTAAACAATAAATAGAAATAAGATCAAGTATAGGAATAAGGGAAACATTAAAATAGCATAAGATGAATCAAAGGAAAGTTTCCAATATTTTGTGAGAAATTTAGGGAAAAGTTAGGGAGATCTTATTGCTGTCTATTATTTGCCTTTTCATTTTATTCTTCTTGCCTTTCATGGGGAGAGGGACCATTTTATGCATTTGTCTTTTTAGTTTCAAATGTGGCAAAGGCAATACTATGACAAAGGAGAGTGCTACCAGTCTGCTTTCTGTTTCCCACAGCTTTTAAGCCTATAATTCTGTTCTTGATCACTGCATAATTATCTTCATTATATTAAATCATCATATTATCCTCCCTTCATAAAGGAGGAAACTGAGGTTCAGGAAGATTAAGTGACTCACCTCCTTAAGCAGTCTTCTTAAAATATTAATGTGATTAAATCCCTGTTCCTACAATAGGCCAATTGTAAAGAGCTTTTGTATCAGGCTGCTCTGTCAGATCTGTATAATACAAAACCACCATAAGAGCATCCAGATCTGACATTGCTAAATGTTACCTATTTGTCCCTATGAAACATAAAAGTTATTTTATTTGTGTGGCTGAAATGGGTGAAGTAATAATCTTTCTTTGGGATGATAGCTTCCATACCATTTTACATTGGGGGAAGAGAGGCATCTAAAATAATTAACACTGCTGCTTCAATGTTAGCTGGGGGAAAGGAGCTGACAAGAAACTAGAAAGAATAGGACTAGGGAAGTTAACTTTTCAGGTTTTATCTAAAGGGATTAACCAGCTGCCCAGTGCTCAACCTTCCAGATGGTCTAAAGTTGGTTACTAATAGACTGATCTTTGTGGTAATATATGGTACTAAATTAAGTATAAGCAGAAAATGGTAATATGAGGCATCAAATGAATAGAAAAATCTGAGTGCCATGGGCACCAATCACTTTAAAGTGGCATCAGGTGGAGGAGGAGGAAGAGGAGCAAGAGGAGGAAGAGGAGGAGGAGGAAGAGAAAGAGGAAGAGGAGGAGGAGGAGGAGGAGGAGGAGGAGGAGGAGGAGGAGCAGGAGGAGGAAGAGGAGGAGGAGGAGGAAGAAGGAGGAAGAGGAGGAAGAGAATCTCTTACCCTTTGAGACAGCATGGAGGGACCTGAAGAGTATTATGATAAGTGAAATACATGATTGAACTCATATGTGGGATCTAAGTAACAAAAATAAACTGATGAACAGAGTGGATCCTGAGACATAGAAGCATGGAACAGAATGTGGAATCTCAGAGGGAAGGCAGGTGAGGGTCTGTGGGTGGGTGCGAGGTAATCAATCAAAGACCTGGAAGGCATATATGTATGGCCCATGGACAAAGACAATGGGGTGCTGAAGGCCTGGGATTTGGGTGGGAGGGAAAATGGTGGCAGGCTGAAAGGGATCAATGGGAGGAAAGGAGGGACATTTGTAATACTTCCAACAACCAATAATTATTTTTTTAAAAAGAAATGAAGGCACATTAATAATAATAATTATTATTATTATTATTATTATTATTATTATTATTATTATATGACTTAGTTAGAATTATGTCCCAGGCACTATTTTAAGCATGTCACATAAAATTATAAACAGATTTATCCATTCAGTCACTCTATATAAACAGTATTATAACCTCATTTATGAGAGATAATAAGGTTTTAAAAACCAGACCTCAAAGAGAATTTTAGTCAAATGGGGATAAAATAATTGCCTAACTAAGATTGTTCTTATAAGCATTAAATGAGTCAAAGTATACTTGGCACATAGTAAGCACTGAATAAATGCTAACTCCTACTTGCTAAAAATAAATAAGAACATATTAATAATAAATTGGGAGATAAAATGCTTAAGTAACTTTCTCAATGTTATATAACTGTTTACTGGTTTGGTCCACGCAATGAACTCATCTTTATCTGGTTCCCAAATGCTGAGTTCATAAACACTGTGCAATGGAGAAGTCCAGTCATACCAATGAGTATACATATTGCCTGGATGGGTTGAGGGCATTGTAGCAATAGTTGTAGCTCAGTGGACCGAGAGCCTAGAAGACCATCCAGACACACAGTGAATAGGATTTTGAGCATTAAGACATCTTGGGCTTTACTCCATTTAAAGATGATACTCTTAATACATTGGCTAAAGTGGGGTAAAGCTAATCTCTACACCTGGGTATGGCTGACCTGCTATGTGAAGTTTGACAGCATTTATAGCTAAAGGGACATGAACCATTAAAAAAAACTGTTTGAAGGCTATATGAGGAAAAACAAGGTAATGGTTCCAGACTTCTTGCAGATAGTAGTGAGTGTAAAGGGTAGAGGGTTTGGAAAACGTTTTGAAATAATTGTATGCAACCAGAAGCAAATTCTTTAAACCAAACTTTATAAATAATCTCCAAGTATAAATGTTGACACACTTCTGATCTATTATCCAATCTTCAGCCTTACATTTATTAGTAAGCACAAAAATGGCCACTATTAGATCTGCCCAACTAACCCCTACTGAGTTAATAGTTTTGACTTCATATGTGCTAATTGTCTGTAAAATATTGCCTCCAACTTTGCAAATTCTTAGGTTGACCTGCATCTATGGATGTGCTTAATACAGCATTGTGCTTGATCTGCCAAAGACTTAATTATGTAAGTTAGGTGTTGTACAGAAGGTAGCTCTGCCACTTTGTCTTAAGAAAGATCAGAGATATGAGTGGGTCTTAAATGACTCAAACAAATGTGCAAAACGCCCCAAAATCTAAAAGTATTTTTCTTCGTGCTTGACCTACCCACTCTATGTGGTAGTACACATACATTATAAGCAATACAACAGAAAAAGACTATAGATTAGATCAATACCATGATTGGTCAGATACTCTTATTTTTTTTCTTCTCTGCAAGTGATGCTAGCTCAAATTCTTTTAAGATAGAAGTTTAAATGTGACAATCAAATTAAAAATAAAAAAAACACCTTCAATGGAACTTAGTAGACTATGAATAATTTAAATAAATATAAAACTTTAAAAACTGTATTTTTATGTGAAATTAGATAAGTTTAATTGTTTCAGACAAAAAGGTGTGTGTGTGTGTGTGTGTGTGTGTGTGTGTGTGTGTTTAATTTTTGACAGACCACTATTATGTTAGGTGAGCATTGCAGCAGGTAATATTTTACATTAAGCAAATGTTTCTATTTCATTGACAACAATTTTAACATTTCACAATGGATCTTTTTGGCATTCTAATTCTATTGATACTTTTGTATAAGATTATATTGGCTCCTCTTTTAATGATCACTAGAACTCCATTTGGAGTTGTATCACTTCATTAATCTTGGTTACTTATAATAATCAAAAATGTATTTTCTTCACATTTTGATCTTAGGAATGTTTATCTATATGTATTTTATGAGTACTTGAATAACTATGTTGTTATTAATTTTTATTCTGGGAATTGGATAGGCTTCTTCATCTGAGAGATAACATAGCAGTTACAATTTGGCTGCTAGAGTCAGGCTATTTGGGTCAAAGCCAGTTCTTCCTCATTCAAGCTAAAAGTGATTAGGCCAGTTATTATTTAATGTCTGTGATCTTTTTTATTTTAACCTATAAACTAGAGTTATGGTGATAATATATAACTCTTAGAGTAATTATAAGTATTTAATACAATAATATGAAAAACAGTTAGAACAGGGATGGCACATAATATTCACAGGGTTAGTTTTCTTATTATTTGAATAATATAAATAATTAATAAATTATGGTGGGATATGGCCTTTGGAATCAGACAAGCCAGTCTTTTAAGTATTTTTTTTTCTTTTTTTCTTTTTTAAATTAAATCTTTATTATTCAGATTATTACATTTGTTTCTCTTTTTTCCCCTCCATAGCACCCCTCCACCCAGCTCCCACCCCTCCCTCTGCCCTTAGCTCCCTCCCATTGATCTCATCCATAGGTGTATGATTTTTGTCCAGTCTCTCCTGTATACCCCTCACCCCTTCCCCCTTGAGAATTATCAGTCCACTCCCTTTCTGTGCTCCTAATTCTATTATATTCACCAGTTTATTCTGTTGGTCAAATTTTTAATTCACTTAATTTTTAGATTCACTTGTTGATAGATATGTATTTGTTGTTCATAATTTTTTGGCTTTTACCTTTTTCTTCTTCCTCTTCCAAAAGAGTACCTTTCAGCATTTCATATAATACTGGTTTGGAGTTGATGAACTCCTTTAGCTTTTTCTTATCTGTGAAGCTCTTTATCTGCCCTTCAATTCTGAATGTTAGCTTTGCTGGATAGAGTATATTCTTGGTTGTAGGTTCTTGCTATTCATCACGTTGAATATTTCTTGCCACTCCCGTCTGGCCTGCATCATTTCTGTTGAGAAATCAGCTGACAGTCGTATGGGTGCTCGCTTGTAGGTAATAAACTGTTTTTCTCTTGCTGCTTTTAATATTCTCTCTTTGTCTTTTGCTCTTGGTATTTTAATTATGATGTGTCTTGGTGTGGTCCTCTTTGGATTCCTTTTATATGGGGTTCTGTGTGCTTCCTGGACGTGTAAGTCTATTTCTTTCACCAGATGTGGGAAGTTTTCAGTCATTATTTCTTTAAATAGGTTTTCAGTATCTTGCTCTCTCTCTTCTTCTGGCACCCCCACAATTCTGATGTTGGTACGCTTAAAGCTGTCCCAGGGACTCCTTACATTATGTTCACATTTTTGGATTCTTTTCTCTTCTTGCTTTTCCAGTTGAATGTTGTCTGCTTCTTTATATTTCAAATTTTTTACTTGATTCTTGCCTTTCTCTAGTCTGCTGTTAGGACTCTGTATAATATTTTTTATTTCAGTCAGTGTATGTTTAATTTCTATTTGGTCCTTTATCATCTTTAGTTGGACCTTTTCCATCTCTAGTTGGTTCTTTTGCATCTCTAGTTGGTCCTTTTTCATCTCCTCTTGGGTCTCACTAAATTTATCCAACTTTTCTAGCATATTCTTGAAAAACCTTATAAGTGTGGTTTTGAACTCTATATCCAGTTATTTTTTTTTCCTCCATTTCTTTTGTTTGTGATCCCTTCCCTTGTCTCAGCATTTTCACTATGCCGGGGAAACTTCTGTGTTAAATTCAGCCTTATGATACCAGACGCAAAACCGAAGAAGCCTCTGTTGAGCTTGGGAGGGTTGGAGTCTCAGGGCTTAAGGGACCGCCTTGCCTTCCAGTCGGCCCCGCCCTCCACGGCCCCTGAGTCTCACATGGCTGGGTAATGGCTGGAGAGGTCCTTGTGCGCGTGCGCACCCGCAGTGCCTCTCACCGCTGCCTTTCCAGCTCCCCTGCGCACTAGGACCAAAGGAGTCTAGGTCCCCAAGGTTTCGCCCGAAACAGGGGCCCAGTGGACTCAGAAGTGGCACAGTTCAGAGGGTCTGTCTCCTGCCCACACGCTAAAGCCAGTGGCACAATCAGCAATCTGTCCTCCACGCAGCACAGTGTGCATGCGCGACCAGACCTGATCTTCTGCGACTCCCCTAAATTTCCGTGTACCTCTCCCTTTTCACAGTCCAAACTCCCCCCCGTATGAGTTTTGGCTGGATCTGGGGTTTAGTGTCATAAGATAAGGGTTTCAATGCCGTTGGGAGTCTCCGTTTCTCTCCCACCAGAGAAAGCCAGCCAGGTACTCCGGCACCCCCTCTCCCAGCACGCGCGTCTCCGTACCTCGGCTTTTTGCAGCTCCTCTGAGTTTCTGTGAGCCCCTCTCTTTCCCTCTAGTTGTAGAACTTCCACTCAGCCAGCTTTCCTGTGGTTCTGGATGATGTCTGTTCTGTCTTTTAGTTGTAGTTTTGAAATTGTTGTGCAAGGCAGCAGTGTAGGTGTTTACCTATGCTGCCATCTTGGATTCTCCCTTAAGTATTTTTTTTCTGACTGTGTGATATTATGCAATTTATACATTTGCTTCATTTTTCTTATACATAGATACAGATATAGATATAAACACCATCTCTCAAGTTTCTTGGGAGGATTAAACAAAAAAATGTGATTAACATAGTTAGGACTTGTATATTTGTTGTTTTTCATATAAATAGAAACATCTTTTCTTCTCTCTACATAAAGCAAAAAATTATATGAAATACTGTCTGCAAACCATTTATAACATTTGATGTAAAATTTAATATAGATAAAAATAATGCCAATAATATATATAGTGCCCATTCATTCATCCACTGATTCATTCAAAAATACTAGAATAGCTAATATATGCCAGGCATTATACTAACAATTGGAGATAAAGTATTGAAAGACAAAGACCCCCACCTTCCAGGGAACTTTATGACCAATAACTGTGGCAAATAAATAATGGGCTATAACCAAACCATCTACATACTATGATGAAGGCATTTGTAGAGGGTAATGAAAGAGGAGTAGTATTTAGAAAAGCTTATTATACATGTGAAATTTAACCTGACTCTTGAAAGCATGGGTGTTCACTACACAACAAGCAGAGGAAGAACATTCTGGTGGGAGAGAAAATCCTATGAAAAAGAAATTAGAATAATACTCAAGGCCTCACGTGTAGTGCAAGGATTAACTTGAAGAGTCAGGAACAATTCAAAAAATAGGGATTGTGCAAAAAAGTTCATTCAGGGGACTTAATGAGCTTATTTGAGTTTTAGGAAGATTACTCAGGTAGAGGTGATAAGTGGCCAGAGGAGAACAGAAACTAGTGTTGGAAAGCCTGGTGAGATAACTGTTGAATTTTAGGGGATTGCAGTCCATTGATTTTCTGCATTTTGAAATTTTTGAGTATTTACTGTGACCTAATGTAGAAATTATTTTAATACTAGGCTGGAAGCTATATTGTCATATTTTCTGTCTAGAGATGATCAAATTAGTTACACATTGATTTTTTATCTATCAAATTACTCTCATTAATTATATTATTGATATAATTATTCCTTCTTTTTATTTTTTTTTAATCTTTACCTGAGGATGTTTGTTGATTTGAGAGAGAAAGAGAGAAAGAAGGAAAGAGAGACATAGATGTGAGTATCATTAATCGGCTGCCTGCTGTACACATCCCACAACCAGGCATGTACCCTGATGGAGAATCAAACTTGCAATCTTCCTGTGTAAGGGACAACACTCCCACTAACTAAGCCACACCAGCCAGAGTGATCTCCTTTACTTTTCTTTCTTGGTCTATAAAGTATTTACAGAGATATGCTATTGCTAACTTTTTTTTTTATGCAATAGCTTTGATTTATACATTTTGATATAATAGTATTTAGGACATGAATCTTGATGATTTGCATCTTTATAGACAATTGTATCATTTATCAGAATACAATGATATTCTATGCACTTTATTGTCTTTTGTTTTAGATTTGATATCCAGAAAATTCCTTGGCAAAGTTTTTGCTACTAAAGTATATACAGGGTTGTTAGTGAAGAAATAAACAATTTTACTTTTTCTTTGCTTAAATTTTAGTATTTCTTTATTTTCTGAGTTTGTCTGATATTAATTTATATTTTTATCTTTCAGTATCATTATGCATCACTTTTAAGCATAGGACAGTGATCTGAGGCAAGATAAGCAAATATATTTTTTCTAATTGCCAACATGAAATAATTCTTTTTTATTCTTTATCCCTCATGATCTTCTTGTTACCTCTCTCTGTTCTAGTAATAACCGAGAGCCTTGACAGCATCCCTTAAGTCCAATATGTGCTAAATATAGGAAACTATTCTAGCTTGGTCTAACATCATCATAAATACCATTTCTTTATAACAGATTTATTTCCATATTACAAATGCCTGCCAGAAATTTGGTTAACTGGTTAAAATGATGCAAACATTCAAAAACAGTGATAATTAGGCCATACACATATACCAAATGTACTATTTACTGCATAAGGATATAAGCACATAATGAAATGAATAAGTTCTTTTAGCAGCCCCATTAAAACTCCCTTTAGCATGATACATCTTCCAGTATCTGAAAGTTCTGATGGTGGACTCAGATCAAAAACTACTCAAAAAGCTAAATCTTATTGAAAATAATGTTGATAGAATACAACATCCTTATAGCGCCTCTCCTCTTATCTATAATCCCAATTTAGGAATTCTTACCTGATATAACTAACAGGAAATTGCTTAAATGCTATTTGTACTCATGACACATATCAACATTTTTATCCTTTTTTTTAAATCAATATTTGTGTATCTTCTAGTTAAATTTTAGGTAAACACAATCTAAATCCACATCAGTAAGAAAAATGTTGACAAAGACAAACATAGAACAGTGATCTGAGTCAAGAAATCCACCTCTACTTTGATAATAATCCATTAATCAACATGCCTTGTTATTACAGTTGCTTATTACACTTTTGAATTTACCTCACTGTGGTTAGGGGTGACTAGGAGTCAGTAAGAGCTAAAACTCTGCTTACTCTATGATTTTATCCTACAAGTTTTATCCAACTTTTTATCTGGATAGCAACTTTTGCCATATTTAGTACAGTGGTCAAAAATAATATTTTCCCTGCCTTGTACTGTGTCTTTTTATCATTGTCATAGAATGAGTAACCAAGTATCCTTAGAGAGAGAAAATAAAAAGAAATACATTGGTTGAATCTAACAGGGAAAAGGCTTTTTAATGAAGAGGGGTCAACCCCTCATTTTTAAAGAGGTGTCCAACATGCAGGATAAGTGGACTCTTCTAAAAAAAGACAAGTCAGGGAACTGGAGTATCATCTTAGCAGAGAGGTTGATTTTGTCAGGAAGAGATGACTTCTCCGTGATTTTTATGATATCAGTGAAGCAGTAATTAGGAACATGTTTCAATATGTCCATTAATAAAGAAAGTATGCCGAGACCGGTTTAGCTCAGTGAATAGAGCGTTGGCTTGTGGACTGAAAGGTCCCAGGTTCGATTCCGGTCGGGGGCATGTACCTTGTTTGTGGGCACATCTCCACAATGGGATGTGCAGGAGGTGGCTGATCGATGTCTCTCTCTCATCGATGTTTCTGACTTTCTATCTCTCTTCCTTCCTCTCTGTAAAAAATCAATAAAATGTATTTTAGAAAAAATAAATAAATAAAGAAGGTAAAAATCTAAGAGAGCAAGTTTAATTTAAACCATTCTAATTGTAGAGGTACGGAACTAG
>JAAGEH010000286.1:2671914-2714460 GCA_011751065.1 Lasiurus cinereus | reverse complement strand
ATCGGAAAAGGCTCCTTAGTGGTTGATTACTGGGGACCCCGAACTCTGGGCATAACAGTTTCTGGAATTTTGACCCTCTAAGCCCACAAAAGTTTGTTCCACTTTGTATGTCACTGATGTATTTTGTTTCTTTCTAAACCAAATTTTTCTTATTCATTCTTCCTTACTTTCTAGGCTTATTCTCTCCTATTCTTTCCTTTCTTCTTGATGCTATATTTGCCAGACAAACCTTTTGGGGGAAATTGTTTTCTTAATAACTTGTTCATTCACATTACTTAATTGGCTTTGTCTTCTTTATAAGACAACCTCCTTGTTACCTATATCCACCTTTCCAAGACTGAATGACTTACATTCCTAACATTTATAATTTGATTATTGAATAATGAATACTTTCCTCTGTTCCATGTTTTCAATATTCTTCACTGGTGTGGAAGATCAAATAATTGTTCACAACTCTTCATGCTCTTACTGTATTATAATTACTAATGTGTGTCCTTTGCCATGAAAGTTTGTGGGACTGCCAACCAGATTGGGTAGAGTATATCACCTCCCCATTGATACTGGGTTTAGCCACATGTTTGGCTTTTGCCAGTGGAATGCAGGTACAAGTGAATGCTCCAGTACTAAGGTGAGACTTAAAAAGGCTACATGTATTTCCACTTGAGCTCTTGTATTCCAGCCATTCACCATGGAACTATTTTCTAATAGCCATGGCCCAAAAAAGGATTAGCAGGCAAGTGAGATGACCTGAAGCCAACCTAAAGAAAATACAGCTAACTGCACCTTGAAACCAAACTGCTCCAGCTGGCCCACTGAATTTTAAGTAATAGAAAGCTGCTTTAGCAAACTATTGATATTTTAGGATTTTCTGTTCCACTGGGCAGTATTATGAAACTATTGGACCAATTCAATTGGCCCAGGGGAAATCTACCTACATAGAGGTATCCATGGCTATAATTAGTGGTAAGAAGCCGGGAGGTGCCTGGAAGGTAAATCGGCTTTAACACTATGGTAATTCCAAGGGGATTCTTAGTTCTCCCTGACTTCTAAACTTAGTTCCAGAAGTAACCACAAAGGGCAAAGATGGTCTTCAAAACTTCAGTCAGCCATAGAAGGAAAACCATTGCCCAGATTTTGTTCACTCCACTAGTGTGATTGAAGTAACTTTCTAGGTCTGTGCATCTGTTTTCCTGTGACACCAAAATCCTATGCCTGCTCAGCAGCACAATTTCAGCATGCAACCATGGCAATACATCTTAGAAAATGTGAGAAGGCCTTAAAAGAAAGGTGATGTGAAGGGTTAAGATATTATAATAATGAATAATTCACCACAGTACTTAGCTCCCCACAAAGGGCAGTTGAGGATTCAGGAGGAAATTGCAGTTACTCTCCTCTATAATTGACAAGTGGTATCTAGGAACAAACATAAGTACCTTCTCAATTAGCACAGGTTCTGGCTATACTTCTGGGCACACACAAAAACACGACTTCAACCCCAGATCCTTGCTATTTATGGCAGGTTCTTCTAGGACAGGATTGGGAAATATTTGGCCCATGAGTCCCATAAGGCCAACAAAATCATTTGGACTAGCTCCTGTCAAGGCTTTAGGGGTAAGTTATTAAATGTTTGACCAAATATAGTAGGCTATTTTTTTAAGTTGATAATTTTGTATGGCCCTCAAATTATGTTATAAATATCTAAATGACCTGTGGCAGAGAAAAGGTTCCTCACCCCTGTTCTAGGGGAACAAATACACCATCCATCCCAGTGTCAACCAGAAAGGCCAAATAGTAGGTTACTGGCAGAAGCCTGGAGAAATTTGGGGAAGAGACATTCCCTCAGGGAACCCAAATTGGCTGCCTATGTTGGTTCCATAAGGGAATCCCAAGAGAACCTCAATGCCTTGTCATTACACTTTCCCTACTTGCAGTAAAATGAACTAGACAGCAGCTGCATCCTCAGAGGGGCAGTGTCTGCAGCTGGTTTCTCTCCCATAAGACTTTGCAGATAGACAGTGCCCATTCTGGTATTTTGTCAGCTAGCAGCCCTTCCCTGAGCTTGTAGAATTCTATTTTCTGTGCTCTGAACACTTGCTGTTGTTTAGATTATTACCCAGTGACCAATGGAAGCTATAGTGAGGAAGTATATGTGGTTCAGTAAACCCTCTATAAGCACGATCTCCCCTTAAATGAAATACGGTTTGCATGTGCATAACAGGCTGAAGTACTCTGAAGCTGAGGTAGCTGGAGAGTCTACTGAGAAATTGCCTGGTGCTGTTTTAACAGGCCAGGAAAAAAAAAAGAAAGAAAGAAAGAAATATGGAAGCATTTTTTTTCCCACTAAAGGAAATTCAAGCTTGTTTTGCTTCTAAGATCTGAACTACTCTTATCCTTAGGGCTAGAAGGGCAATAATCAGCTATGTGTTTCTAGACAAAAGAGAGGTTACTAAGTACATCTGAGTCATTCAGATGATAAATAGGCTTTTCTTGTATTGATGAGCCAGAGTTTACAAATTCAAAGCCTTTCTGGGAAATAGCAGGCCATAGAAATAACCAATGCTGACCTTGTAGGATAAATTCTAATTGACCTCTGGCTGTCCAGGGGACAATACGAGGGGGTGCAGGCTGAGCAAGCTGGAGAGGTCATGTCCTGCCTCAAGGGCAATGCTTCTCCCAGTTCCAGCTGGCTGGGAATGTTTGATAACCTACCGCTTTTTTGAAACAAGGAGCAACAGCAACAATAGCGCCTATGGACATAGAAGAGAAGAGCTTTCTTCACCTCCTTTTGGGGGACAAATAAGCCTCCCAGATTCTTCTATGATAGAAGCAGTGCATAGAAAATATTTGCAAAATGACTGATGTTGGATAGTCCCACAACTTTGAGGCATTTGAGGACTGGATTAAAAACCCACAATTACATCCAATAAAATACCAGTGAACTTTCAACAATGGATATTACTGTTCTAAGATATGTAAATTATATGAGTTTTCAGTTGCTTCTATCAGAAAGAATTATCAAAAGAGGAAACTGGGGGAAAGGTATGGGAAAAAAGTAGATACAATGTGTTACATGTTGCAGAAAAAGAAGAAAATGTTTTGCAGTGGTACTCTAGGAAAAGTAAGGGAAGATAAGAGAAAGCAAATCTTTACATTGAGTACACACTGTGATGGTTTGTAAGGAGGGAGAGAGCTAAGCAGTGTGTAAGAGGTATGCATGGATAGATGCTTAGGGAGAGAAAGAACAGAGTTGAGAGCTTCAAATGAACAATTGTTGTGCCTGGAGTCTGGGGTCCCCAATAATCAACCACTAAGGAGCCTTTTCCAATGCAAAAGCAAAGAGTCTTTATTCAAACCCGGGTTTGGCTCCCAGCCTCTTTCTGGCGCAGCAGCAAGATGAAAGAGCGAGCCTGGGGGGCTGGGGAGGGGGGGGTTAGTTATATAGGGTAGGATAATTAGGAGGGCTTAGGAAAGTGACTGAGTTACAGAGATTGGTCACTTGAATTGGGATCTTTCTGTGGTTAAGCCTAATTAGGACCTTAGCTGTGTCCCTGGAGCTTCATTGGTCCATTCAGGTGGGGGTCAGGGAAGTTAAGACATTGCTGGCACACCTGTGGCCACTCCCAGAAAAGGGTGGGGGTTTAGGCAAGGGTCCCAGCCCTTATAGGACAAGACGGAGGGGAGTCCATTTCCTTTCACAATCAGGTGGCTCTTAGATATGTGGCTGAAGAACCAAATAAAGGGGAAAAAGTCTTATTTGCCTGAATAAAAATAAGTATAAGAATTAAATAAATATAGGAATTAAATCTGGGAAAGGTAATCCAGAAACAAATGTGTGATGTAATGTTGCAGAATTTTTTTCAGGTGACTGGAAAATATACAATGAGTACTAGAGACTCAGGAAAAGCTTTATTTAAAGCAGCACTGCTGGCTCAGGGAAGGGATTCAAAGATTCAAAGCCTGAACAACTTATACAATGAGTTTACTCCTTATATATATTTCTAAATTCTTTGTTAGGTAGGGCCTTTGCAGCCCTACCTAAGTTAGTTAGAATGGTGAAGTAAAATTACAGCTAAAGACCTGGTATGGGTAGTGCTAGTGACCTCCCTCTGGCTAAGCTATTAAATTCTTGGTTTGTGTACCTTGTAAACTGGGAGTATTTAGGAAAACAGATGATTGCTTAAGGAGGGAGCAGTGACTTAATCATAGGCTAACAAGAATGTGCACTAGGACACTGGTCACTGGCACAGATTCATATTTCAAACCTCGCCCCCAACCCCAGATTGCCTCCTGTATCTCTCCTCAGTAAGAGCTCACAAGTGAAAATTAAGAACACCTACACATCATTCAAAATTTAAGAATTTTAAATATCATAAATTTGACTTATTTAGAGAACTATATTGATTTTTTTTATCAGTAGCTGTGGCAAACCACAGAAACCAAACTATACTGGTTTTATTAGAAGATAATTTATTTGAAGGATATTGAGTAGTTCATGAAATCATCAGGAATGCCACAGAGCCAAGTTCAGAAAAAAAAATAGAGAAAAGGAGAGGTAAGAAGCTGCCAAAATCCTACTGAAAGGAGTTTTTAGGGGTGATATAGACAGGTTTAGGAAATTTTTAAAAATTAAAGAGTCCATAGACAAAGCACAAGGCTACAGAGCTCAAAAGGGTACATTTCCATAAGACAAGGGAGCAAAGGGTCTATATCTATATATATAAAAGCCTAAGCGACCATTATGATCATTCGACTGAACTACTGATCAACAGCTTGTTATGATGTGCACTGGACCATCAGGGGCCATATGACCAACACAGGAGCTGTCCCTGGTGGTCAAAGTGTTCCCATAGACAACTTCTTGCAGCCAAACAAACCCCCATGGTCCCTCCCCCTCAGCCAGCTGGTCCAATTGGCTCTGATTGTCTTCAATCACTGGCCAGGCTGAGGGACTCCTCCCATACACAAATTCATGTACTGAGCCTCTAGTTTAAAAAATAAAGGAGGGAAAAAAGCCCAAAGGGAATAGGAGAATAATAAGGGAGAAGAAGGAGGTAACTTCATCTGAAGCTTAAGCTCAGGGGTTGCTATAGTGACCAAATCAAAGGAGAATACTGACCAATCAGAAGGGATATCAAGGCTTTTTAAACCGCAGGGGAAAGGGGTTCAGTGGTACTCTTTCTTCCTCCCTATGAGGGAGTCTGTACTTCTTCTTTAATAAATGTCCATTTTTACTAGACCATCGCCATGGTTTCATTTTTCGACTCTGATGGACAAACAGCCCCGGAAAAGCCATCCTGCCCAGGGGAACACAGCACATTCCAGTCCGAAATTCCTGTTTCACTACCAGAGCAACATCACTCTGGGATACCACTGCTCATGAACACTCACTGCTGGGATAGACAGCTCATGATTCCAGCATTGTCCATCCAATCTCTGGGAGTATCCTTTAAAAAGAAAATTACCCATTGTTTTTTGTTGTGTCTTGTTTTTTATTTTGTTTTAAGAGAGAGAAAAGAAAGGAGAAAGAAAGATTTGTTGTTTCACTCATTTATTCATTCATTGGTTGATTCTTCTGTGTTCCTTGACTGGGGATCCAATCCTGAACCTTGGCGTATCAGGATAATCTCTAACCAACTGAGCTATCCAGTTATCCAGTCAAGGCAGCTGGGCATATTTTAATCTTTGTTTCACTTCCTCAAAATCCTAAGTGCTTGGGAGCAGTATTCCATGGGGACAGTTTAGGGTGAGTTCTGTATTTTAGCTGCCCTTCACCTATGAATTCCATAATCAGAAACAGACTTCTCACAGGATTTCCTCAAAATAGGAAGATTGTTCAAAAACAAGGACACAAAAAAGACAAGTGCCCTTTACATTTATTAAAGTGTACTTAGATTATATAGTTTTTACTGACTTGTCTCAAGAAGAGTTTTCTTATAAAAACGTATTCTATCAGTCATCAATTTCCATATTATGTAGCTTTCTATTACCTAAGCCTCATGATAAGGAAAGATTACCATATAAGTGTGTGAACTGAAGTGAAATTGTAAAGATGTAATAAAGCTGTTGTGTATCCACTGACTGCTTTTTCTGTTAAGCTAAAGTCAATACCAGTGTTAATGAGTCTAAATTACAGAGTACCTCTGTAGCAATGGAAAGCAGAGGAGGGAAAAAGTTAAAAGAGAGAGACAGAGACAAAGATGGGAGACAGAGACCAAGAGATCCATAGAAGGTCTATCTCTATCTAAAGGATCAAACATAATTAAATAACTTAAAAACACTCATATTACTTATGCCTAAAACTAAACACATAAATCAAGAATTTTGTAAATTGGCCGAAACCGGTTTGGCTCAGTGGATAGAGCATCGCCCTGCGGACTGAAAGGTCCCAGGTTCGATTCTGGTCGGGGGCATGTACCTTGCTTGTGGGCACATCCCCAGTGTGGGGTGTGCAGGAGGTGGCTGATCGATGTCTCTCTCTCATTGATGTTTCTGACTTTCTATCCCTCTGTGAAAAATCAATAAAATATATTAAAAAAAAAGAATTATGCAAATTGTGCATTGATCAGAGACACTACTGGCTTTTTAATGAGGAATATATCTGGAGGGAGTGAATTTTGACTGAGGTTATTTTTAAAAATCCAGTAATCTATTCTTATCAAGTTAGTCATTTATTCACTCACTACTACAACAAATATACAGAGACCCCTACCATGAATAGATGATCAAGCAATTGAGAAAAATAAAGAGCAAAAACAAAGAATCAAGATAACTGAAAAGAGGAAAGATAGATAGGTAAAAAAACAATGTGTTATAAAAGTATTTTAAACTAATCTTATGCTTTAGAGAAATTCAAGAACCTACAGTGACTTGACAGGTTAATCCTAAAATTCTTACAGAAATTCAAGGGACTATGAAAACAATCTTGAAAAAAAGTTTGGAGGACCTTCCAATTTCAAAAGTTACTACACTGCTACAGTAATCATTCAGTACTGGCACAGGATAGCATATAGACCAATAAGATAAAATTGAGAGTCCAAAAATAAACCCATATATCCTTGGTCAATTTATTTTCAACAAGAATGACAAGACAATTAAAAAGGGGTAAAGAATAGTCCTTCCAAAAAATGGAAGCTAGAAAAATTAGAGGTCCGCATGCAAAATAATGAATTTAAAACTCTACCTTATACCATATACCAACATTAACTTAAAATGGATCAAAGACCTAAAACTAAGAGCTAAAGCCATAAAACTCTTGGAAGAAAACAAGTGTAAATCTATTTTACCTTGAATTAGACCAGTTTCTTAGGTATAATATCAAAATAAAAATAACCAAAGACAAAATAAAGTGAATTTCATCAAAATTAGTGTCCTGTACATCAAAGGACACTATAAAGAAAGTAAAAAGTCAACACACAGAACGTCAAAGCATATCTATAATAATAAAAGCATAATATGCTAATTAGACTAGATAGCCAAATTACCTTCCAGATGTCCTTCTGGAGGAATCCATGGCAGTGGGGCCCAAGGCAGAGGTGGTAAGGGGTGATCAGGCAGGCAGACAGAGTGGTTAGGGGAGATCAGACAGGAAGGCAAAAGTAATTAGGGGTGATAAGGCTGGCAGGCAGGTGAGTGATTAGGAGCCAGAGGTCCTGGATTGCAAGAGGGATGTCCAACTGCCAGAGATTGGGCCTAAACTGGCAGTGTGACATCCCCTAAAGGGTCCCAGAATGTGAGAGGGTACAGGCCAAGCTGAGGCTCCCCCCTGCCTTCACCCCCCATGCATGAATTTCATGCACTGGACCTCTAGTATTACATAAGTGTCTAGAATCCAGAATATATAAAGAACACTTACAATTCAATAACAAAAAGACAGGTAACCCAATCATAAAAATGGGCAAAATATTTAAATAGACATTTCTCCAAAGAAGATATACAAAAGACTAAGCACTTTATAGCATGATCAAGATCATTAGTTATCAGGAAAATGAAAACTAAAACACAATAAGACACCACTTCACACCCTCTAAGATGGCTATAATTAAACCAGAAAACAAGTGAAGAGCATATTAAAATATTGGATTCCTTATTCATTGCTGGTAAGACTATAAAATGGTACAATCACTGTGGAAAATAGTTTGGCAATTGATCAAAAAGTTAAATATAGGATTACTATAGGATCCAGCCATTCCATTTATTGTTTTATTTTTTAAAATATATTTTTGCTAATTTCAGAGAGGGAGATAGCAACACTAATGATGAAAGAGAATCATTGATTAGCTTTTCTTTATACCCACTCCACTGGGGATCCAGCCCACAACACAGCATGTGCCCTGACCAGGAATTGTACAGTGACCTCCTGGTTCATAGGTCAACTCTCAACCTCTGAGCCACACCAGCAGTGCTCTATATACTTTTTTGAACATATTATTTTTAATTTATCCAGTTGTTCCTTTTAAGACTTCTATGCCTGTTTCTTGATTTACTTACTTCAGACAGTTTCTATTTATTTCCTGATATTAAAATGAGGTAATTAGAGAAACTGGCCTTTTGCATCATTCTTCTCTCATTTGTTAAGTTATTTTTTGTCATTTATGTTATATTTACACTAAGATCCTTAATACATACTAGTTTTATATCCATACATTTTTCATAATACAGTAGATTTCTGAAAATTGAAAGCAAAACTTCATTCACAATATAAAATTACTAGAGGCCCGGTGCATGAAATTTGTGCACAGGGGATGTGTGTCCCTCAGCCCAGCCTGCACCCTCTCCAATCTGGGACCCCTCGAGGGATGTCCGATTGCCCATGTAGGTCCAATCCCAGTAGGATAGGGCCTAAATGCACAGTGGGACATCTCTCTCACAATCCAGCACTGCTATCTCCCAACTGCTCACCTGCTTGCCTGCCTGATTGCTTCCTAACCACTCCCTGCCAGCTTGTTTGCCCCTACCTGCCCTTCCCTGCAGGCCTGGTCACCCCTAACTGCCCTTCCCTGCAGGCTTGATTGCGCCCAACTGCCCTCCCTAGAAGACCTGGTCCCTCCCAACTGCCTTCCCCTGCTGACCATCTTGTGGCAGCCATCTTGTGTCCACATGAGGACAGGATCTTTTGAGCACATGGGGGCAGCCATCTTGTGTAGTGGAGTGCTGGTCAATTTGCATATTACTCTTTTATTAGATAGGATTTTCATATTGTTCCCTGTAAAACTAAGACATATGCTTAACTCTGAGAAGGAATTGTTACTCAATGCCATTTAAACTTTGTGGAAGAGAAATTTTCTCAGCATCTCATTTTAATGGATTCTTTTTTCAATGCTTTTAAGCTTTCTTCCCTTCTTCTGGGTCATACTTGAATATATATTCCAGGTCATCCTCTTTCTTGGCTTCTTTTTTTTAAGTTTGTTAGCGTTCCCTTGAGTAATTTCTTTTTTTCATAAAGAGCATGCGGGTTGTAAACTTTCTAACTTTTTGCCTGTAACAAAATGCTTTCATTTTTCTGTTGTAAATGATTGATTTTTTTTTAAGGCATCGAGTTTTGATTTAGATTCTTTTCTACTTGAAAAGGTTGAGGATAGCACTGCATTATTCTCTGCCCTCTAAGATGTTGAATATTTAGAATTATCTCTAAAGATGTGCAATTTCACCTGGATGTGAATGTTTTACTTGTTCTGCATTTATTTGATTGGCCCTTCAATCTAATAGGTTTTGTGCTTCTCTTCAATATGAGGGAATTATTTCTTCTTGTTTCTTTGCACTGGCTCATACATTGTCCTTATTTTTACCTGATTGGTATTTTATTTTATCATTATTCACTATCAAACATTTTGTCCACAATTTAAAACAAGAATTACATTTTACATGCTATTTAATATGTACATGTATATTAATATATATAGTACATTCTAATCTATTCCACCTCATTTTTTACTTGTATAGTACTATCTTAATTTTGTGATTCACTAAAGGGATAAACCTGCAGTTTGAAAAACAAGGTATTTGATCAATGGTGGTCTTTGAACTAGTCTTCATATCTCTTAAACATACTTTCATATTTTTAGTTCATTCCTTTTGCAATGCAGTTATATTTTAACTTTATCTTTGTGTTAATAAATTGATCTTAATCTGAATCAAATTTATTATTTTTCCAATCCTTTAGAATTTTGTTGCCTTTCATTAGTAATGTTTTTAATTTCTAAGAACAGCTTCTTACTTTCCGAATACTATTTTCAAAGCAGCAATTCTTTTTTAAAAAGTGAAGTATAGCTCACATAATAAAAATTCACCATTTTTAAGTATATAATTCAGTGTTATTTTTCTATATATTCAGTATATTGTATAACCACAAATGTTATCTAATTCTAGCATATTTACATTATGCAAAATAAGAAATCCTATAACAATTAGCAGACAATCCCAATGATCCACTTTCCCTAGACCCTGGAAACCAATAATCCACTTTCTGTCTTTAAGCTTTTACTTAATCTAGGCATTTCATATAAACAGAATTATATAATAGATGGCCTATGTGTCGGTTTCTTCCAGTTAATATCTTTTCCAGGTTCATCCATGTTGTAGCATTCAATATAGTCCTTCATTCCTTTTTATGGTGGAATAATACTCCAGTGCATGAATGTGCCACATTTTATTTATCCATTCCTCAGTTGGTTGACATTTGAGTTGTTTCCAATTTGAGGCTATTATGGATAAAGCTACTATGAACATTTGTGTACAAATTTTTGTGTGAACACATATTATCACTTCTCTTGTGCATATATTTAGAAATGGAATGGCTCCAAGCCAGTATGGCTCACTGGTTGAATGTTGACCTATGAACTAGGAGGTCACAGTTCAATTCCCGATTAGGGCACATGCCCAGGTTGTGGGCTAGATCCCCAGTGGGGGGCATGCAGAAGACAGCCAATAAATGATTCTTTCTCATCATTGATGTTTTAATTTCTCCCTCTCCCTTCTCTGAAATGAATAAAAATATATTTTAAAAAGTATATAGAGTTTCTATATTTTACAAACATTTGTTCATGTATCCACTCCTTTGGTGGCCCATTTCAAAAGGATTAGGGCTGCCTTTGTAATAGGAGGATATATTGCTTTAATGGCCCCAGTTAATGGGACCCTCCACTATATCCAAACCTTGTGTCCCTTAAATTTGTAGTCCTCTCTCACACTGACCCTGAGTTTAGATATGTGACTTGCTTTTGGTCACTAGTGTCTTAGCAGAATTGATGAAAGCAGAGGTTTGAAAATGCATTTTTTGCTTTTCCCTTTCCTCTCTGGCTTCTTTATAATTATCAGGAGAACATGCTCTGGCTAGTCTGCTTCTACTGGATAAAATATATAGTATACTGTCAATTCCAACCTAGCACTTCAGGGTTCTTTCTTGCCTTCTCTTTTTCCATTTGTATAAATCCCTTTTCTGCAGTACTTAATCCAACTGTATGTAACCCAATCTACTTAACCAATCTCCAGACCACCCTGGACAACTCTGTAGACCTTGACCCTGGGCCTCTAAGCACCACCACCTTCTCAACCCCCCCCCCCAACCCCCCCCACTCGCTACCTGGCTCTTAGCATTGCCACTTCTGGAGTATGACTGAACTTCCTTAGCACTACACCCACATGCTACCTTCTTACCACCTAAGGCCACACTGTTGCCTCCTAAGGCAGAGAAAAAAATGAAATGGGAAAGAATAAAAGAAAACAATGTGCATTTTTTATTTAAAAGAATTTATTTGGTAAAATTATAACTTAGGGGAGATGCATATTTCACTTCCCACTTAGATATAACAGAAGAAAATAATTTCTTAAATCTTATAATGAAATTCTACTTTGGATGTCACATTATTAGTGATAAGGATCATATCTTCTCCCTGATATGCATAAAAGTTGAATTCTGAATTCCGGTGTTAATATGAGAGATTCAGTAGTGATACAATAAAGCACGACTCTTTGTCTAATGTCTACAATATTTTAAAAATACAAAGAGACTTTAGAGCAGTAAAATACTATTCCACAATCTTCAGATGGGTACATCTTAAAATTTTGACAATGTCAAGTATTGACACAACTACTGAGAAAAAGAAAAGTACTCTCATGTGACAGGGAGTAAATTGGCACATTTTTTAGAACATTTTAAAAATCTACTACATTTGAAAATAAGCTATTTTTTACTGCACTTTTGCTTTGAGTTATTTTTCTTAGAAAAAAAATTGAAAATGTTCATAAGGAAACATGCCAAACAAGTTCAATACACCTTGCTAGAGAGAGAGAAATATTAGAAATGACTTGTATTCATCAGCAGGATAATAAATAAATGCACTATATTTACTAGATTTTATGCTGTATGATGGTAATAATGAATTAAGTAGACTACTAATATCAATATAGTCAAACCCTTAAGATATAATATGCAGGGCAAAAGAATGAAAAGAATACTGCAGTATGATATAGACACTATAATGAATTCTTTGAAGTTCAGAAATAAGCTAAACGATGCTACAAATTATTTAAGAAGTTTATCTGTAATATATATATACATATATATATATATGTATATATATAGAGAGAGGGAAGGTAATATGCAAATTAGGCCGCGATACTGTAATGATCATAACCAGGAGGAGAGGCCTGGAATGGGCCCAGAGCCTGAGAGAACAGACAAGGTGGCCCTGGAGCCAGAGAGAACACACAGGGGAGCCAGCCCCCAGCCCCTACCCCATAGCCAGAGTGGAGATATAAACCTGCAGGGGGCCTGGATTTGATTATGATCAAGGGCTCCTCTCTGGCCGAAGCTCAGGTTAGGGCTCATGCAGGAGGCAACCAATCTAAGTGTGCCTCTCACAATGATGTTTCTCTCTGTTTTTCCTTCTCTCTTTCATTCTTTCTAAAAAAATCAATGGGAAAATATCCTCATATGAAGAAAAGAGAGAGAGAGAGAGAGAGAGAGAGAGAGAGAGAGAGAAGGAAGAAAGGAAGGAAGGAAGGAAGGAAGGAAGGAAGGAAGGAAGGAAGGAAGGTCATATCCTATGAAAGAGACATCTTGAAAATACCTAAAGAAAGTTGGCATTTTTTCATGGTGAAGGGACTGGAGTATGTATTGATGAAAACACCTTGGCAATTGCAGCATCCAGCAGTGGCAGCAACAGTGAGGTGATGAGGGTGACACCTTCCCCGATCAGCTTGGTTGCTTCCTGCAGGGGAGGCCAGACTGCAGCTTAGGCCCCCTCCCATGAGTAGTGGCCTAAGCTGTCTGTAGGACATCTCTTGAGGGCTCTCAGACTATGAGAGGGGGCAGGCTGGGCTGAGGGACCTCCCACCCCAGTGCATGAATTTCATGCACTGGGCCTGTAAAAATAATAATAAAAAAATATATGCCTGGGGATACTAAATATCAAATTCAATACATGGACCATCCCTGGGTAGAGACATATCTCTTCAACAGTATCTGATCTTTTTTAATAAAAAAAATGTGAAATAAATATGGTTAAATTGATAACATTATGTACATACACACACACATTTTCCACAACAACATTTTCTTTAATTTACAGCATTTCATAGTAGAAATTCTATATGACTTTTCTCTTCTCTTCTCTCCTCTCCTTCCTCTCCTCTCCTCTCCTCTTCTCTGTTCTCCTCTTCTCTCTCTCTCTCTCTCTCTCTCTCTCTCTTTCTCTCTCACTCTCTCTCTCTCCTACACACAAACACACACACACAAACACACACCTCAAAAAGGTCAGATTCTTTAGGATGGTAGAATTTCTGAGAAGGGATGTCTATAAATAAATAAGTTCTATTATGTATTCCACACAGTGTTGCAAAAAAACAGATATAGTCTCCAATCTTGTAAGGTAAATAGTATATTGGGAGAGGCAGATATTAAGCAAATAAATATCTATTTAGCCCCTTTGGTAAGTATTATAAACTATATAGATGGCATTTGTTGGAGGGTAGGAGGCTGAGGGAGTGGTGTAGTCAGAGATGACTTCTCTGAGATGAAATATTTAAGCTGAGGCTTAAACATTAATAAGATTTAATCAAGAGAAAAGTAGAAGAACTATTATTCCAAAAACAGGGAAGATCATATGTTAAATTCTGATAGTGTGAATAGATTTCCAAGTTCAAGGAACTGAAGGATTACGGTATTGCTAAGCAGAGTGAGTGAGAAAGAATTTTCTGACACAAGGAAGAGGCCAAGATCAAAAATTTGGACTTTATCCTAGGAGCAACAGAGAGCTATTGAAGTCGTTCAGGAAAGAACGTGTTATGATCTGATTTACAGATTTAAAAGACTATGTTAACTAATAGGCAGAGAATTAACTGGATAGAGACAAGACCTTCAAGATCACTCTTTCAAACCACCATATTTATACAAGTATTAGGTATAATTGGTCACAAATCATCTTAGGCTAATTAGTTATCTCTGGAGGTATAGAACTATAAGGGAGAGAAAAAAATTATTATTTTACCCTGTTATGTTCAGTGTCAAGGGCTCTGCAAATTAAACTGACAAAGACAGATTACCAAGATAAAAGACATTCAAATTCCATTTAATGTTAATATTTCTGTGTGGAATGAAAGACTTCAAAGGAAATAATTGAAAAGAAAAAGGATCCAACATGGTGGCTGAAGGGACGGCAGGCTGCAAGATAGTATGTGAGTGAGAGAGTGAAAGGAGAGTGTGTGGACAAGCAGTGAGTATTGGTATTTGTGAATGAGGAACAAATATATTTCATAGGACTGTTGGAGACTGGTGGACCAGGCTCTCATCACCAGGCAGCCTCTACTACTGCTGAAATATCTCTAGGAGTGGCTGGCTTTGCCACAGAGACCATGCCATCTTAAAGGGGAGAGTGACTGTGATCAGAAGTCAAGCATTACCTTCAATCAGGGATACATCAGATACCCCCTGGGATCCTACAATCACATCACTAAAGGACCAGCCTCCCTAGCCATGGGCATCTAAAATGTTTGTCCAGGGCTAGTCAAAGCAGTGCCAAATACACAGATGGGCCCTGTGCCTTCTCACAGAGCAGAAAGAAGGAACAGCTGAATCAAACAACATCCACCTAGAATTGACTAATTAAACACAGCTGGTAAGGCAATTCATGGAAGGGAAGGTCAGAAATTGCCTAGAGCAGTGTTCAGCAAACTGTGGCTAATGAGCCACACGTGGTTCTTTGCCCCCTTGAGTGTGGCTCTTCTGCAAAATACCACGTGCCGGTGCACATGTACAGTGCAATTGGAACTTCAAGACCCATGTGCAGAAGTTGATTTTCAGCTCTCAAAAGAAATTTCAATCATTGTACTATTGATATTTGGCTCTGAGTTTGCTGACTTCTGGCCTAGAAAGAGTCAATGTGAGGGAGAACTACATAAACAGACAACCTGAGAGGAGTGAACATGAGGAGACAAAGAAACAGCTCCAATATAAAAGAAAAGAAGGAATCATTGGGGAAAAAAAAGTAAAACAAGTAGAGGCAAGCAATATGTCAGAGAAAGAATTCAGAGCAATGGTGATAAGGATGCTGAAAATAATGGAAGATAAATACAAGATTATGTATAAGAACTAAGAGTGAATGAAGAAGAAATGAAAAATTGCATTACTGCAATAAGGAACACAATAGAAAGCATCAACAGTATACTAGAAGAAGTGGAGGAAAGCTTCAGTTAGCTAGAAACAAGGTAGGAACAAATATTCAAGCAGAGAAGCAACAGGAAAAAAATTTTAAAAATAAGAGAAGATCCTAAGGGAACTTTGGGACAACATAAAATGAAACAACAACTGCATAATAGGGGTATCAGAAGGAGAGAAAACTGAGCAAGGAATAGAAAATCTGTTTAAAGAAATAATGACAGAAAACTTTGCTGATATTGGGAAGAAGAAAAAATTCTCACAAGTCCAAGAAGCTAACAGAGTCCCAAACAAGATGAACCCACAAACTATCCCAAGATGCATTATAATTAAATTGGCAAACACCAAAGACAAAGTAAGAATCTTAAAGGCTGCCAGAGAGAAACAGAAAGTTATCTACAAGAAATCTCCCATCAGACTATTGACTGATTTCTCAACAAAAACCCATCAAGCCAGAAGGGAATGGAATGAAATACACAAGGTCATGCAAAGCAAGGCTGAATCCAAGAATACTGTACCCAGCAAAGCTATCAATCAAAGTTCAGGGTGAAATCAGGAACTTCACAGAAAAAAAGGAAGAAGGGAGTTTATTACTACCAAACCAGCCATTCAAGAAATGCTAAAGGGACTGCTGTAAAAGAGAAAAGAAAAGAAATAGAAATGGAAGAAGGAACAGAGGCACAAAGAATAAAAATGGCAACAAATAAGTACCTATCATAATAACTTTAAATGTAAATGGATTAAATGCCCCAATCAAAAGATATAGGTTAGCTTAATGAATAAGAAAATATGACCCGTATATCAGGATCTACAAGAGACCCTCCTCAGAATACAGGATTCACACAGAATGATGTTAAAAGGGTGAAAAAAGATTATTCAGGCAAATGGAAATGACAAAAAAGCTAAGGTAGCAATACTTACATCTAACAAAGTATACCTCAAAGTGAAGGCCATAGCAAGAGATAAAGAAGGCCATTTCATAATACTAAAGGGAGCAATCCAACAAGAAGAAATAATTCTGATAAACATATGTGCACCCAATATAGGAGCACTCAAATACATAAAAATACTTCTGAAGAATATCAAGTGAGATATTGACAGAAATACAATCATAGTAGGGGACTTTAATACCCACTAACACCACTGGACAAATCCTATTAACAAAAAATTGTCAAAGAAAAATCAATCCTAAATTACTCACTAGATTAGATGGAATTAATTGACATCTTCAGAACAATTCACCCCAAAGCCACAGAATATACATTCTTTTCAAGTGCATATGGGTCATTTCCAAAGATAGACCACAGGCAAAGTCTCTTCAAATTCAAGAAGATAGAAAACATATCAAGCATCTTCTCAGGTCACAATGGCATAAAATTAGAAATCAGCTACAATAAAAACAATGAAAAACAAATCGAACACCTGGAGGCTAAATAGAATGCTATTAAACAATAATTGGGTTACCAAAGAAGGAATAAAAAAGCATCATGGTAACAAATGACAATGAAAATACAACAATCCAAAATTTATGGGACACTGTGAAAGCAGTCTTGAGAGGAAAGTTCATAGCTATACAGGTCTACTTAAAAAAAAAAATGTTGCCGAGACCGGTTTGGCTCAGTGGATAGAGCATCAGCTTGAGGACTGAAAGGTCCCAGGTTCGATTCCGGTTGGGGGCATGTATCTTGCTTGCGGGCACATCTCCACTGTGGGGCATGCAGGAGGTGGCTGATCGATGTCTCTCTCTCATTGATGTTTCTGACTTTCTATCTCTCTCCCTTCCTCTCTGTAAAAAATCAATAAAATATATTTTTTAAAAATGTTATAAATTATCTAACCCTACAACTCAACAAGTTAGAAAGAGAACAATAAGAAAAGCCCAGCGTAAGTAAAGGAAGGAAATAATAAAGATGAGAGTGGAAATAAATGACATAGAGACATCCCTCCCAGAATAAAAAAAGATCAAGAAAACCAAGAACTGGTTCTTTGAAAGGATAAAAAAGATAGATAAACTTCTAGCAAGGCTCACCAAGAAGCAAAAAGAGAGGACCCAAATAAACAAAATCAGAAGTGAAAGAGTTAAGGTAACAATAGATCCCACAGAAATACAAAGGATTATGAAAAAATACTATGAACAACTCTATTCCAACAAACTGTGCAACCTAGACAAAATGGACATATTCTTAGAAAAATAGAAGCTCGCAAAACCCAACCAAGAAGAATAAAAAAAACCTGAATAGGCCAATAACTACTAAAAAAAAAATGAAGCAGTGATAAAAATCTAGCAAACAAAAGCCCTGGTCTGTATACCATTACAGGGGAGCTCTACCAAGTCTTCAAAAAAGGAGTAAAACCCATCCTCCTCATACTATTCCAAAAAATTCAAGAGGAAGATACACTTCCAAGCTCTTTCTATGAAGCTAGCATTACCCTAAATCCCAAAACCAGATAAAGATACTACACACACACACACAGAGAGAGAGAGAAAGAGAGAGAGAGAGAGAGAGAGAGAGAACTACAGACCAATATCCTTGATGAACATAGATTCTAAAATCCTCAACAAAATTCTAGCAAATCAGATTTACCATTACATTAGAAAGATCATACACCATGACCAAGTGGGATTTATTCCATGGATGCAAGGATAGTACAATGTCTTCAAACCAATAAATGTGATTCATCACATAAACAATTTGAGAGTAAAAAAATCATATAATCACATCAATTGATACAGAAAAAGTATTTGACAAAATCCAACACTTGATAAAAACTCTCAGCAAAGTGGGAATGGAGGGATCATATCTCAACATAATAAAAGCCTTATATGACAAATCTACAGCTAACATCATACTCAATGGGCCAAAACTAAACTCATTTCCCCTAAGAACAGGAAAAAGACAGATGCCTACTTTCACCACTCCTGTTTAACATAGTACTGGAAGTGCTAGCCATAGCAATCAGACAAGAAGAAGAAATAAAAGACATCCAAATTGGAAAAGAAGAAGTAAAACTGTCCTTATTTGCAGATGACATGATATTATACATAGACAACCTCAAAGACTCCATAAAAAAACAAACAAACTGCTAGACCTAATAAATGAATTTGGCAATGTAGCTGGATACAAAATTAACACCCATAAATCTATAGCCTTAATATATGCCAATAATGAACTCACAAAAAGAGGGGGGAAAATCCCATTTACCTTTGCACCAAAAAATTAAGATACCTAGGAATAAACTTAACCAAAGAGGTAAAAGACCTGGTCTCAGAAAACTATAGGACATTGAAATAAGAGATAGAGAAAGACATAAACAAATGGAAGAAAATACCATGTTCATGGATTGATAAAATCAACATCATTAAAATGTTTATATTATCCAAAGCAATCTACAGATTCATTGAAATCTCCATTAAAACACCAATGGTGTACTTCAAAGTTCTAGAACAAATTCTCCAAAAATTCACCTGGAATAAAAAAATAAAAAATAAAAATAAAAATAAAAAAGACCCATAATAACCACAGCAATCCTGAGAAAGAACAAAGTTTGAGAGATCACTATACCAGATATCAAGATATATTACCAAGTCACAGTTCTCAAAATTGCCTGGTACTGGCACAAGAACAGACATATCGACCAATGGAGCAGAACAGATAACCCAGAAATCACCCCAAGCCATTATGCTAAATTAATATTTGACAAAGGAGGCAAGAGCATACAACAGAGTCAAGACAGTCTTTTCAATAAATGGTGCTTGGAAATTTGGTCAGATACATACAAAAAAAAAATGAAACTAGATCACCAATTTACACCATACACAAAAACACACTCAAAATGGATAAAGGACTTAAATGTAAGATGGGAAATCATAAAAATCCTATAAGACTCCATAGGCAGCAAAATAGAAGACATGTGTTGTAGCAATATCTTTATAGACACAGCTCCTAGGGAAATGGAGACTAAAGAGAAAATAAACAAAAGGGACTGCATCAAAATAAAAAGCTTCTGCACAGCAAAAGAAACCATCAACAAAACAAGAAAGCCCACTGCATGGGAGAACATATTTGCCAATGCTATTTCAGATAAGGGTTTAATCTCCAAAATTTATAGTGAACTCATACAACTTAACAAAAGGAAGATAAACAATCCAATCAAAAAAAAGGGGCAAAAGACCTAAATGGATAGTTTTTTAAAGTGGACATACAGAAAACCAAGAGACATATGAAAACGTGCTCAAAGTCAGTAATCATCTGAGAGATGCAAATCAAAACAACGAGATACCATCTCACAACAGTCAGAATGACTATCATCAACAAATCAATAAATGACAAGTGCTGGCAAGGATGCGGAGAAAAGGGAACCCTCATTCAGTGCCGGTGAGAATGCAGACTGGTGCAGCCACTGTGAAAGACAGTATGGAGCTTCCTCAAAAAGTTAAAAATGGAACTCCCATTTGACTCAGTAATCCCGCTTCTAGGACTATATCCCAAGAAACTAGAAACACCAATCAGAAAGGACATATGCACCTATGTTCATAGCAGCAAAATTTACAATAGCTAAGATTTGGAAATAGTCTAAGTGCCTATCAGCAGATGAATGGATTAAAAAACTGTGGTACATCTACACAGTGGAATACTATGCTGCCATAAAAAAAGAAGGAACTTGCCCTAACTGGTTTGGCTCAGTGGATAGTGTGTTAGCCTGAAGACTGAAGGGTCCCAGGTTCAATGCTGGTCAAGGGCATGTACCTTGGTTGTGGGCACATCCTCAGTAGGGGGTGTGCAAGAGGCAACTGATCAATGTTTCTCTCTCATTGATGTTTCTAACTCTGTATCACTCTCTCTTCCATTCTGTAAAAAAATCAATAAAATTTTTTTTTAAAAAAAAGAAGGAACTTAAACCATTTGCAACAGCAATGATGGAACTGGAGAGCATTATGCTAAGCAAAATAAGCCAGTTGGAGAAAGAGAAATATGACATGATCTCATCCATATGTGAGATATAGTGATCAACATGAATAGATCCAGAGACAAATGGTGTGTGTGTTTGGGGGGGGGGGGTAGAGAGCAACCAAAGGACTTGTATGCATGCAAATTAGCATAACCAATGGACACAGACACTGGAGTGGTGGGGGCTTACCCTAGGTGGGAATGGTGGTGGTGGTGGTGGGGGTGAGTCAAGCAGATAAAAATGATACATGTGTAAAATTTTAGACAATAAGCAAATAAAAAGAGAAAAGGAAAGAACCGTTTAGAAAAGAAAGAAAGAAAGAAAGAAAGAAAGAAAGAAAGAAAGAAAGAAAATTTAAAAAAAAGAATTAGAAATTCCTAAAAAGCATTTAGGCTTCAAAGTTTATATATAATTTTAACAAAGAGTGATAAATTGTGGAGATTTAACAAGACAGAAAAGAGGCTTTGGGCTTCTAGAGGTAGTGAATTGTGAGAAAGTAAATATCTGATAGAAACTAATGTAAGGTAGGATTATTTTATTAATTTTTATTTATCCAGATTTATGTCTGTGCCATACCTAGTGATAATGGTTGTCTCTACTTTCTGATACAGGAGACGGAATTAGGGATGCCTTCACAAAGATAAATCAATGCCCTGCTTTTATACATAAGGAGAGAGTAGAGAGATTTTTCCAAATGTGTTGTTTCTCAATTGCTTTTGGCTCAAAATATTGCTTATGCTTAAGTGTCATATTTAGGTGTGGCATATTCCTATCCCCTTCAGTATTAGTCTAGGAAGAGTAGGAACTTTTGAGAAAAAGAGCATTGGATATGAATTTCAGTTCACATAGTAGCTCTGTGATCTTGGTCAATGGTAATGACAGACAATATTTACTGAATTTTTATATACCAGACACTATGGCATAGATTTATATTCTTTATCTTGTCAAATCCTCAGAATAACTGCACAGTGTTAGGTATCGTATTATTTCCATCTCAGTACATATGAGAATACTGATTCTATAGCATTTACTAACTTATCCATGGCACATAACTAAAAGTGGTGAAGTCAGGCTTGAACAAGAAATCTCCAAACCACTGCTTCACTGTGCAACCTTTGCATCTTCATTTCATCTGTATACTGAGGGGAAGAGGAACAGTTCATAAGATTAACACAACATTAAGTGGAATAACATAGGTGGAGTTTTAAGTACACTATTAGAACAAAGTTGATATTTTTACATTTATTGTCAAAGAAAAAACATAAGTTTGCTTTTTAAAAAATGTTTAAAATATTTTAAAGTGCTTAGGTGCTCATGAATTTCAGAGTCCAGTAAGTTAAGAGAAATTGAGAACATTAATGTCAAGCACCAATGCATCATTTTCACCTGGCTAAATTTATGACTTTTCATTGACATTAATGCTCAGAAATTAGTCATCAACAACCATATCTGGAAAACACAAAGCAGAAGTGAAGAACTGGTAATTATTTTGGCAATCTTTAACCTCAGAAATGTAATATTAGAGCTGGATGAAATTGAACGAACTGGGAAGCTAACAAAATTGAGGCTTCAAAAGGTAAATATAGGCTAAGTGACTGGGTATTTTTCCTAATTCAATACTGTGATTATTTGAGGATAGATTAATAAAATATCACAAATTGATTTTTCCATGAAATAGAGGTGGTAGAATCAAACTTTCCCTGCCAAAATGCTGGCAGAATAAATCATGGTAAGTATCCTGAAATCTCTTTATTTGATATCTCTACAGTAGGAATAGTAGCCAAGCTCTATCACTTCTAAAAAGGTGCCACCTGCTTTCATATGAATACTAGAGGCCCAGTGCATGAGATTAATGCGTGCGGAATAGGAGGGTTCTTCAGCCCAGTCTGCACTCTCTCATAGTCCAGGACTCCTTAGGGGATGACTGCCTGCCAGCTTATGTCCAACACCCCCCCTCAGATATTGGGCCTAAGCCAGCAGTGAGACATCCCTCTTGCAGTCCAGTGCGCTCACATTTCTGGACCCCTTCCTCCTTACAGCTGCCTGCAATAGAGATGGGAGAGACTCTCCCCACTGCTGCTGCACTCACCAGCTGTGAGACCCCTTTCTGGCTGAGCAGTTCTCCCACTGTGGGAGTGCACTGACCACCAGAAGGCAGCTCCTGCATTAAGCATCTGCCCTCTAGTGGTCAGTGCATATAATAGCAACAGGTTATTCCTCCATTCAGTCAATTTGCATATTATGCTTTTATTATAATAGGACTAGAGGGCCAGTACAAAAATTTGTGCATGGGCCCCACCTGGTTTGGCTCAGTGGATAGAGTGTCAGCCTGCAAAATGAAGGGTCCCAGGTTTGATTCCAGCCAAGGACACTTACCTGGGTTACGGGCTTTATTCCCATTAGGAGATGTGCAGAAGGCAGCCAATCAATGATTCTCTCTAATCATTGATTTTTCTATCTCTCTTTCCCACTCCCTTTCTCTGTGAAATTAATGAAAATCTATTTTTTAAAAAATGTGTGCATGGATAGGGTTTGGCCTGCCCACAATGGGGTCCAATTGGGCTGGGCTGGTTGGGGGGGGGGTTGCAGGTGGTTGGTGGCTGGTCCCACCCCCAATCTGGGTGTTGGGGCCGATTGGGAGTTGGGCCAGTGGTGGCGGGGAGATAGCAATTAGCACCTGGATCAGGCTGGTTGGCTGCCTCAGTGAATGTCATAGCTACCAGTTGTTCTTGTTGTTCTGCCATTCTAGTCCCTGAGCTTTTATATCCTAGTATATAAAAAGCAAGGGGCTGTCATGACCAAAACAATTGGACAGATGACTGAACACAGGCTGTGTGGGATGAACATGCTGACAGGGTTATTAGTGAGGGACAACCAAATGACTGAATAGCAGGCTGCATAGGGTGAGCAGGCCAGCAAGGGAGGTACTTGAGGGTAACCAGGGTGATGGGATGGGGCAGTTAGGGGCAACCAGGCTGGCAGGGTGGCAGTTTGGAATGACCACACCAGTGAGGGGGGTGTGCAGTTAGGGACAATCAGGCTAGCAGGAAAGTGAGAAGTTAGGAGCCAGCTGTCCTGAATTGTGAGAGGATGTCTGATTGCTGGTTTAGGCCCAATCCCTGGGATCAGGTCTACACTGGGCAGTAGGACATCCACTGAGGGGTCTTGGATTGGAGTGGGTGCAGGCTGGTCTGAGAGAATCCTCCCTCCTGTGCATGAGTTTCTTGCACTGGGCCTCTAGTATATATATAATACTTTATGAATGCAGGAACACCTCAGAAAACATGCTGCAGCTTAATATAATTATTAAGTATAATTATTTCATGAGTATTAAAAGCATTTTAAATTATGACCATGTTTGGTGTACTATATTCTTTCTACATAACACAAAAGTCAAGTAATGTATCAATTGGTCCCATTGTTATTCTAACTGCGACCCTCACTGCTGAACCATCCTTTTTTCAATTCCCATTCTTGTGGTGTCAGACTGACTGACAATTTACGTAAATCATTTTCTATTCTGTACTTTAAAAAATGCCTTAGTTCTCCATTTTACTCTATGGGTAATCCCACCCTTGTTTCAAGCCTTATAGGTGTGAGAAATGAGAGACAGAGAGAGAGGGGGAGAAAGAGAGAGAGAGAGAGAGAGAGAGAGAGAGAGAGAAGGAAAGAGAGAGAGAGAGAAATTTCGTTACTTTTATTTGCCTCATTATGTTTTTGCATTACTTAGAAAGAAGAGAGAAAATTAAGATAACAGAAGAAAAATGCACACTAACCTTACTATCAAAACAGTAACAGTAAAAAACAGTGGAGGGGATTGGGGGCAAAAGTATTTACACTAAATAGAACTGCCTTATATTTCATTATTTCCAACTGATGACCTTAGCCAAGTTACTTAACCTCTTGAGCCTCCATTATCACGTCTGAAAAAGAACATGTACTTAATGGGGGTTTTTTGAAGATTAAATGAGATAATTTATATAGTGTCTATAGCCATACCTGGTACATAGTAGATGCTCAATAAATAATATTATGTTTCAGTTACTATCCTATCTAATATAAGAGTAATATGCAAATTGACTATACCTCTGCTACACCCACAAGCCATGCCCATCAGCCATGCCCATTAGCCAATCAGAGTGAGTATGCAAATTAACCCAACCAAGATGGCTATGGCCACAGAGAGTGCAGGAGGGAGGCTTGGGTTGCCCCTGGCAAGGAAGCCAGGCTTTCCACACACCTTGGCTGGCCCAGGCCTCCACTTAAGGAAACAAAGTTCCAATGGCTGTGTGAGCAAAAGGCTTGGCTCCACTCCAGGCTACAAAGTTTTAATTGTAGAAGATAAATAAATTCCAGGGGGCCTCACTTGGGTTGCCAGGGGTTGTGGCTGACCTGCAAACCACCACAGGCCCCTTGCCCAGGCCACCCCATGCCCCAAGGGAGCACCCACCCTGATCTAAGACACCCTTCAGGGCAAACCAGCTGGCCCCCACCCATGCATCAGGCCTCTAACCTATCTAATAAAAAAGTAATATGCAGATTGACCATCACTCCAACACACAAGATGACTGCTCCCATGTGGTCAAAAGATCCTGCCTCCATGAGGACACAAGATGGCCACCACAAGATGGCCAGCAGAGGAAGAGCAGTTGGGAGGGACTAGGCCTGCAAGGGAGGGTAGTTGCGGATGGTCAAGCCTTCAGGGGAGGCACTTAGGGGTGACCAAGCTGGCAGAAGAGGGAAGTTGGGGGTGTCCAGGCCTGCAGGGAAGGGCAGTTTGAGGGGGACCCAGGGCTGTAGGGGAGGGCAGATAGGGGTGACCAGGACCACAGGGGAGGGCAGTTAGGGGTAAATTGGCTGGCAGGGGAGCAGTTAGGCATCAATAAGGCTGGCAGGGGAGTAGTTAGGGGGTGACCAGGCTGCAGGCAGAAGTGGTTAGGGGCAATCAGGAAAGCAGGCAAGTGAGCAGTTGGGAACCAGCAGTCCATACTGTGGGAGGAATGTCATACTGATTGTGAGAGGGGGTGTCCAACTACCTGTTTAGGCCCGATCCTACCTGGACATCCCTCAAGGAGTCTCAGATTGGAGTGGGAGAAGGCTGGGCTGAAGGACACCCTCATTCCATGCACGAATTTTGTGCACTGGGCCTCTATTTATTAAAATAATTACTATTATTTTAATAGTAATAAACACTAAAATCACACCATACTACCTTTTAGCCTCTTGATACTACCAAATTGCAAACTACAAAGTATAATGTCATTAAGAAATATTTAATGCTTAATGAGTTTTTGAAAAATTCAACGTTTCAGTACTTCCCAGGGACAGCATCCAGTATAGAAAAAGGCATGGCATTGCTCCTGTGCATGGTTATGTATAAAAATATAGCCCACCTCTAAACTCCACAAAGAGAAGGTGGTTATCTTGACTTGATTACTGAGAAAACTTTTCACCATTCATGATCCAAGAAGTCAGGAAAGACTTATTTGCCCTGAACACAGCCTAGAATATTTTTCTTTGAGCTATCTTCTCCCATAATATTTGATGCAGTTTGCACCATGGCCATCTTCTGCACAAGAAAGTGTCCTATTTAGTAAAGAGAGAACATGCTAAATGACCCTCATGTCATCACAAAGATGGCAGCACCCACAGCCACAAGATGGTGGTGCCCAGCCTCCTCAGACTCGCTAAGGCAGAAGGCGTGTGGCTTGGCCAGGCCTGCCCCTTGAGTCCCCCAGTCCCCTCAGCCCCCCAGCCATCCAGGGCTGACCCAAGGGACAGGCAAGCCTCAAATAGTGGCTGCACAGCCGCCCAGGACCGCCTAAGGCTCATGTAACCAGGGCCAGCTGAGGCTTGCACTGCCAGCAGTGGCAGCAGCAGAGGTGTGATGGGGCATTGCCTTCCCATGATCACTGGGTCACCTTCTGTCCCTGAGGGCTCCCGGACTGTGAGAGGAGACAGGCTGAGCTGATGGACTACCCCCCGCCCCGCCCCGTCCAATGCATGAATATTCATGCACTGAGTCTCTAGTATGGTCATAATGCTTGCTATAAGTTCATTAAGGACACACATGCTTCATATTTATCTTTTCATTTCCAGCCAACACATAGATATCCACATGGCTGAATTCATCTCTCTAAGCAATATGTACTTAAAATACGCCATGGAGCGCAGAAAATATTTTACATGGATGATTTCATTTGATCCTCCTGAGCAGCCTATGAGATAGTACTATTATCATTTTCACTTTTCAGATGAGGAAACCAAGGTTTTAGAGAATTAACTGTTCAAGATTATAAACTACTAAATTTTCCAGCCAAGATCAGGCTATTAGAGTCCAAGTCCCCAACTTTGAACCACTACTTTAACCGTGTCTCTTTTCCTTTGGATAGCGTGTTGCCTTTTCCAAGGAATTCTTTCTTGCCCATTGGTGTACATTGTTCCCTTCTCTTATCCCAATAGCATTCTGTGCATTTCCTTCACAGCATACATCCTAATTTGAAACTATATGTTCATTCACGTAACTCTTTTATTTGTTCTTATCCACTGAACTGTAAAGTAGGGTTGAATTGTTTTATTTGCTAACCTACATGTGGTACCTCACAAAGTTCTTGACACACAACAAGTATTCAATAAATATGTCGAAGGAGATGGAAGAATAAATGCAGCATGAGTGAATAAAGGTAAGAGGAACTATAAGTTCCTTAAGAAACAACTTTAATGATTCGTCCTAGTTTCTCCAGCATTTGGCACAAAGCCTAATACAATAGGAATAAAATAGCTGTTTGTTAAATTAATTAATGGATATGAGTCATTTATATGTATAAATAGATTCATAGTTCTGAATTTAAGTTATTATCCTTCCATTCAGTCATTCAGCAGTTAACAAGAGAAACATGAATTTTGACATCATAGAGTTTTCTTCTAGGAGGGAAACAAGGTATTAAACATATTTAGAAATAACTGCAAGCATATCTGGTTAAAATATTTGCACTTACCTTCTAGTCATGTGTTCCTGAGCCCACATTCTCTTCTTTGCCAGTTAGAATTGTCCCTTGGCTCTTTTAAAGCCCCAAGACCTACTAAATTGGAAACTCAGGAAAGAGGCAAGGGATCTATTTTAACAGGCCTACTAATAGGGCCCTGGTGTTCAGAGGTATGTGTCTGAGTCATCTGAAGTGCTGGTTTATCTAGAGATTCTTGAGCTCCACTATCAGAATTTCTGATTCAGGATGTCCAGGGAGGGGCTTTAGAATTTGCATGTCTAAGAAATTCCTGGGTGCTGTTAATACTGCTGGCCCAGAAACTGTGCTTTGAGAAGCATCATTCTATAGTTTACATATATAATTGAATCATCTTGGAATTTAATGACCAGGTTGCACTACAAAATAATAAATCAGAATATCTGTGTGGTGATCCATATACAGAGGTGGACAAAAATAACTTTATAGTTGTGAGTATGCAAAACACAAAGTATATTATTATTTTTGTATTATTATATAATTGTACTAGAGGTCTGGTGCACGAAATTTTTGCACCAGGGGTAAATGGGATTCCCTCAGTCTGGCCTGCACCCTCTCCAATCTGGAACCCCTCAGGGGATGCCCAACAGGGATTGAACCTAATTGGCAGTCAGACATCAGAACCATTGGCTCCTAACCATTCACCTGCCTGCTTGCCTGATCACCCCTAATGTCCCTACATTGCCAGCCTGGTTGCCCCAGTGTGCATATGGTTGGGGTCTCTCAGCCTGGCCTGTGCCCTCTCTCAGTCTGGAAGCCCTCAAGGGATGTCCTCAGGAGAACGAGTCTAAGCAAGCAGATCAACATCCTTAGCTCTGCTATGGAGGTGGGAGAGGCTCCTGCCACTGCTGCTGCACTTACCAGCCAGGAGCACAGTTTAGGGCTTCTGGCTGAGTGGCACTCCCGCTATGGGAGTGCACTGACCACCAGAGGCAACTCCTGCATTGAGCATCTGTCCCCTGGTGATCAGTGTGCATCATAGTGACTGGTTGTTTCACCGTTAGGTCGATTTGCATATTAGCCTTTTATTATATAGGATGGGAGGGACTGACATGAGTCAGATATGAGCAGGGTGGACATAGACAAAAGTGTGGTGATGGCCAGAGGTGGGGGGGACTTGTGTGAAGGGGGGTAAAGGGGGCAAATGGGAGACATCTATAATAGTGTCAACAATAGAATAAAAACAACCACTACACTACACACCTATTAGGGGGGGGAAAGGATACATTATGAACTATGTATTTACTACTTTGATAAAATTAAAAAATTTAAAAAGAAAGAATTTTATCCAGAAAAGAGTGTCATTGAAATGTGTTTATTTTATTTTTATTTTTATGGTAAAGCTAAGGAAGCTTCAGAGCCCCTGTGAGGGCTGGATTTGTTCTCAAGGAGAAAGTAAGCAAATTGCAACCAGTAATTTTGAATAACCTGTCTGAAATGATTTAAAAGAGAAAGGGAAAGATTCCCCAAGCTTACAGTTATTTTTAATTTATTTTTTATTCTAAGTAAAGTCATTTTTGAACCTTATTAATGCCCCCCCCCTCTAAAATTAGTCCTTCAGGTTCAATAAACTTTAGGCCTCACAAAACCTATGTTAGTCCCTGAGGATTGGGTTACCCAAAGGAGTTCAGATTCATTCATTATATTTATTTGCTCTTTTAATTCTTATTTTAGAAGGAGAGTGAAGACAGTGTTTTACTCAGTAATTTTTATAAGAATTGTATTGGAACCTGCTCCTTCTTTGGCTGTTTATGGGTTTACCTTACCGGGAACTCAGAGACTTTAAGCCCTTTGAAGATAGGGACAGAGCTGTATTGTGTTTCTTTAATGCAGGCAGAAAGTTAATACAACTTTTATAAATATTTGTTGGAGAAACTGATAAATTTTAGTGCCATGAGGCATTACTTTTCCTTCTGTTCCATCTCTGTATTGAGACTTTTGTGCAAAGCATAAGGCTGAGGGGATGAGCCGATAGAGCGGAGTCAAGTTGCTTTTCCTAAGCCTTAGATCCCATACTTTGATTTCACATGGTAGATGCATTTCTGAATGACATTTCAAATTGTGTGTATTAAATTTTGCTCATATTAACTCTCTTTACTCATAGAGATTATTTTTAATGATGTTTAAATGTTTCATACTATGAGGTAGAAAATATTTTGCTTATTTCAAGAATCAGTGTACATTTTTTCTGTAGTAAACTGAATTATCAATATGGTAAGTCTATTTGGGGGGTCTGCTTAAAATGGGGCACACCAGTACTAAATTCGGTTCCAACAATGACTAATTCAAACAGCACGGGTGCAATTAGAAGGCTGTTGGAAATACCCATTTTTTTTTAATTTTTTTTTTTTTGGTCCCTTTGCTCCCACAGCACCTGCTTTACCCAGAGGCAGTGCCTTGACCCTCCATGACCTCTTTTTGTCATGGCAACCATGGGGTGTCTACTGTTTGAGGCCTAGGCAGTCAACTGGGCATTGACCTTCCCAAGATGGTGGCAGCAACCCTGATGAAGGCACATCAGGGTCAGGGTCTGCTTGGCAGAGGCGGATCAGCAAGGCACATGAGGAGAGCTTTCAGTCAGGCCAGTTGAACCCAACAGAGTCTCACCAACAGCTTCCCTCCTCCTTTCCTCTCCTCCCAGGCTGCAGGCTGATGGCTGAGGGAAGCGGCAGCCACTGGCAAGGCAGAGCACAGTCTCATAAGGGTGGGGAGCCTGAGGTGCCAGTCCTGGCCTGGTGGGTGGGCACTTCTTCTCAGGGTTTTGGAGGGTGTTGGGGGCAGAGACATGCCCCAGCCTCTGTGCTAGGATGGAGCTGGAAAGGAGGGAAGCTGCCCCTCCTCCACTGTTGGGTGAGACATTGCAGAGGAGAGGCTGTGGATCCTTAGCCCAGACCCACCCTCCTGGGGGCAGGTCTTGGGCTCAGGTGCTGCCAAGGCTGCCAGACCCTTGGGGGTGGGAAGGAGCATCTGGGCCCACCCTGCAGCAAGTCCCTGGCTCGGGTGTCTGAGCGGTGGGTGGGCAACAGGTGGCAAGAGTAGATGGAGAAACTGGCCCTGGGCTGGATAGCAGAGGCACACAAAACTTCTGCCGAGGCAGCGCTAGGGCTGCAGAGCTGTGGCAGATAACAAAGCACTGGCATCGGAGGCCTCAGTGCTGGCAGGGGATTTGAGAACCTGGTGTGGTGTGGGATGCCCCTCTTCTGCCTCTGTCTGACAAGGGCTCCACTGCGCTGCCCATGGGAGAAAGGTAAGGGCGGGTCCAGTGCAAGCCACTTGCTGCTTGTGACCTGCCACAGCTCACCAGTTCCCTAAGCTATGGTCTGGAAGAGAGGCAGCCAATTGGTCTATGGGTTGTCCTGGTCATGACAGACACTGCCTTTTTATATATGCAGATTAATTTCCATATGAACAACTGTAAACCTATTTTGCTCACCCCCTATATTAAGTTTACCAGGTGATTCCAATGTATAATAGGCTACTTGAGAATAAATCTTTTAAAAAAAATTTTATTGTCAAGCGTATTACAAATGTCCCTCTTTTTTCTCCTATCCTCCCCCTCTACCTGGCTCTTGCCTTGCCCCAGGCCATCACCACCTTATTGTTTGTGTCCATAGATAATGCATATATGCACATAAATTCTTTGGTTTATCTCTTCCCACAGCTCTCTTCCCCCTTCCCTGGAGAATCACCCATGATCAATGCTTTCAAACTGAATGGGAACACTATTGCCTAAGGACTGGTCTCCTTGCTCATAAAATGTGATCTACAGAGCAGTAGTTTGAATATACCCTGGGACTTAGAAGAATTATGAATCTAAATTTTAACAAGACCATGAATTGATTCTTAGGCACCTTATAATTTAGGCAGGTATCCATATACACAAGTGCATGCTTCCTCCAAGTCATTCCATGCTTATTCCATTGTTGTCCATATTTTCCCCTAGGTTGTGTATCATACTATTCTCCTTTCCCCCCATTCAATGTCTTCATATTTTCTGAACAATAGAGAATTTTCAGTTCTTTCTTATTGTGATTTCTATAATTTTAGATGAGCGGGGTATCCTAGGAAATGAGGAAGTGGGTGGATGCACTGACCAGGGAAGCAGATGTTTAAAGATGGGATGGGTATTCCTTCCTAATTATACTGATGACTAAAGTAAGAGAACCAACAGGCTCTTTATGTTTTAGAGCAGATGGGAAAAAAAAAATTAAACTGCCTCTGATGAGTCAGAAATCCAAATTTTATTCTGGGTTCTTTGACTCTGGAAAGCTTGTTTTCTCAACTCCAAAAGTTGTAGAATAACTTTGACTTAAAAAGAAGGGAGAGAGGGGACTAGTAAAAAGCAGTAGTACCAAAACCAAGTTCACATTTTCCCTGTTATTCTGGGTGATAAAGATGGATGCATTTAGCATGAACCTTCAGCTTTGGAGAAGAGGATAGAAAAACTAAGCATTGCTCTTTGGATAAAAAGCAAAGCTTGGAAAGAGTAAAAGAGAACAGAGGCTCTGCAGTTCCCAGAAAACACTATAGCAGTGTTATTAAAATGACAGCAAAGGAAATAATTGAGGATCAATCAGAAAGTCATCTCTGGAGAGATAAAGTCCCAATAAAGAAATAATAATAATAATAATAATAATAATAATAATAATATCTAATATTTGTGTAAAACTTTGCTCTTTGTCTAATTTGGCCTCACAATTTTGTGAAGGAACAATTATATGATTATTCTCATTTTATAGGTAGACAAATTTGAGGAATAAAAGGTCAATATCCTAAACAAATTCAGAGATAATAAATGTCAGAATTAGGCCTTTGATGATGCCTGCTCACATACTTTCACTCTAGTGGCATGATGATCCTCCTAATCCAAGATAGATCCTATGACAACCTATAGGGGACAAAAGAGGCAATCTAAATCTTTAATATAGCAATTTAGCTTTTATAGCAAGTTACCACCCAATGCAGTTATCACCCAAAAATCATTCAAAACTAAAAGTTACATGGGTGCTTGTTTCAGTACTAAGAATTCTTGTTTAAAATATCTTGGATGGCCAAAACCGGTTTGGCTCAGTGGATGCAGTGTCGGCCTGCGGACTGAAAGGTCCCAGGTTCAATTCCGGTCAGGGGCATGTATCTTGGTTACAGGTCAAATCCCCATTGGGGGCGTGCAGGAGGCGGCTGATCGATGTCTCTCTCTCTCATTGATGTCTCTGGCTCTCTATTCCTTTTCTTTCCTCTCTATAAAAATCAATAAAAATATTTAAAAAAACTAAGATTAATTATTTTAAAAAATATCTTGGATGGGACCTGGAAATTGTATTTTTAAGCATGTGTATCCATATTTTTCTTTACTTAGAGAAGACAGGGGAGAATTAATCTTCTTAACTCTTAAACCTACAATTTTAAATAGAATAAAAGTTAAATAAAGATGCATGTCCTTTTAATATTTCTAATATTTGCCTTTTTAATCCAAGTATATCCAAGCCAGTCCTATATAAATCCTATTTTGTTGTCTTTGTTTTAAAAAAACCATCTGTCAGTTAAAGGGATATTTTGATATGATCTGGTCCAAGTAAGGATCCATATTCACTGTAGGTCTGAGCTTTCTGCCCCATACTTAAATACTACTTGAACACAAATATGTGAGCCTAAAGATCTGGTATTTTAGTTGAAGCAGTCTGGCAACCATCTACCGCATTCAATAACCCTGGCTTATAGGAAAAATTTTCAGATAACAATCTAAACCTTTAATATAGCAACTTAGCTTTTTTTAAAAGTGTTGCTAGCTTTCTGATATTGATGTTTACTACCCCAACTCCTTTCTTTTTAAAAAACAAAGTACACATTCTAATAGATAAATAACCAAAAACTCAAGTTGGAAAAACTATATTGCTAACCAGATGGACAGGGCAGAAGAATCTATGCTGTTCACTGATGAGGATTTATGGGCTAGGGTGGAATTGACTCAATGTAAAGACATTGAGTGAGAACATATGTAATATTAAATTGCCGCATATATGGATTATAGAAGTTGTCAGAAAAGGAAATACTTGTAGTGATAACATAACAATCTACAAAAAAATGTGGAAGAGCTATGCACCAAATCAAATATGGTAATATATTTTAGGTTGGCTTTAACAGGAAAAGGTAACAAGAAGAAGGGCATAGCAATAATAATAACAAAAATACTGATAGATAGCATTACTCAGCACTTACTCTGTGCCACAAAGTATTCTAAGCACATTACATGAAATACTCCAATCTTGAAATAAGTACTATAGCTATTTTACTTTATAAATAAAGAAATTGAGGCAAAGAGCAATAATAAATTTGAATAAGGTCAGACAACTTATAAGTAGTTGAGGCAATTGGATTCATTGGCAAATAACATGATTTAAAATTGTACCTCAAGACAGCTCAACTCACATACAACATATCTTTGTGCCATATCCCTCCAGCCTTGATCCCTGCCACTGTCTTAGAAAATCTTCTGTTACTGAAATCTTCAGTTCCCACATGACTGCTAATTTATGGCTCCTAAAGGCCAGTCTACTACCCTGAAGGATAACAGTCCACAATGAGATGATGAAAATTCTGTCACAGAAACACACCCAAAAAGAAGTAGTGCATTGGCAAATTTCCACCAAATCCATAAAACATAAACAACAAGTCTTTACAATTTAGAACCAAACAACTCCATGTCTTTCATAAATTATAGTGATTAAATCTTATCAAGGGTAATAACTACATAATTCCATGCAAAGTCCATATACATTTTGAATGTGTTAAAGTCTTGCTGAAGCAAGCTCTTGAGCCATCCAGAGATTACTATTTATGTCCTGGATGCTGCTTCAAAATTTATACAGGCCTGTTTGGGGTTAGCTTATCCAAGGTCAAAATAAAGATCTTGTCATCCACAAGCACCTACAGTTATGAATGCCTAGTTTGCTTTTCTGCTCACCTCCGCAACATTGTCTGAAAAGGAGACAAAGACTTCTGGTAAATAAGGAATCTTCTTTACTTATTACAGAAGCTCTCTTGCAACCAAAAAGAAACCCCCCATGGAAATAACTGTAATGGGATTTGAGCTATGATAAGATATGCACATTTATGTGGAGAAGTAAAGATTGATTGACTCTTTTGCTCTATGAAGAGAACAGGTTATTTATCGATTAGATGTTTTATAGCATCTTTCATTTTAAATGTTCAATGTATGCACAGTTGGGGGGAAAGTTTGTCCAAGGGATATAATTTATGGGAGGTGAGGGAAGCAGGTGAGAGAAATAGTAAAAAATCATTAGGAAATATACAACCTCTGAAAGACCAGGTATGGGAAAATGCATGTGTCAGGAATATGCTATCAATGGACTTGGAGAAAAAGCTGAACCCTAGCTTATCACAAAGCAAAAGAAAAACCCAAGATGCACAAACAAGCCTGCATACATTCTCTCTCTCTCTCTCTCTCTCTCTCTCTCTCTCTCTCTCTCTCTCTCTCTCACACACACACACACACACACACACACACACACAATTTTAGAAATAATTAACTGAAAATATTTTTAATTAAAGTAATAAAAGCACCTGGTGTCTTGTGATCTCCAAGCAATATTGCCAAGAAGTAGGGCCCAGATCTCCAGAGCTCTGTAAGCCCACTTTCCCAATTTCTCTTTCTCCCAGCATGAAGAAATCTCTTTATAGATGAGAGAGGAAACAGCAGGGGCTTTATTCATCTCTCTATTCTGCTTTCCCAGACACTCTGCTCTACTCAAAAATGTTCTCCCATTCTGAGCTTTTTCATCTTGAATAGGATTGAAACACCAGTAAGAGTTAGCCAGAAGTGAAATAGATGTGAGAAATAAAAGCTAGGAGGTCTTTTTGGCCTACATCGAGGTTCCTTGCTGCCATACAACTCCCTGAAGAAATAAACAGAACATCAGTTACTCATTTGGAAAGTAAAAAGCTAGGGAGCAAAAAATAAAAATTAATAGGTCAAAATATTATCCATTTACCCACGTGTACCACCATAACATAAACATAACAAAAGACAAAGTTGCTGGATAGATATATAAGCAGACAGCTAAAGGGCTGAAGAAGGAGCAATAGCTTTATTGAAGGATTATTTTTTTCATTTCAACAATGCTCTGGAAGACAAATACCTGAATAACCAAAACTTCTCAAGGGTTTATTTATCTTTACATACAAAGAAGACTAAATTATTTGCAGCAAAAATACCATTGAGTGCCTAACAATATATTATATTGCAGTGTCTTTCCTCAACTAATTGACTACAACAATGCAAAATACTTCACCTTTTTAAAAAAATTTAATTGTCTATGTTAAGGAGAATAAGGACTTAATGTGACTCTTTGTAACTATAGATTTGATCTTTCTCATAGATACAATAGGCAAAATGAAATCCAATGATCAAGGTTGCCAATAGGCTGAAATGAGAAACTACATAAGAAGACTCCTTGTATATTGTAAACTACATATTAGTTATTCTTATTTCCTTTGCATCACCGGTTCAATGTGCACATAGTAGCTACCAGCCCAACATTTCACCCTGCAATCTCTGCCCCTGTAGACTTTCCTTAATGCACCTGAAGTTCATGTCTGTTCTGCTATTGTCATCAGGTGAGTTGTTTCTCCTTGATGCAAGCCTATCATTACCATTGTTTCCCTCTGCCCACACGATAGCTCTAACCTTTGCTACTGATTGGCTACTGTTACAGGTGATGGAGGCCGATGCAGATGGATTCCAGCAGTTCTCATGAGTATTTTATGTGCTTTTGCTGATTTACAGCCAGTTCAGCATTCCTTTAAATGGCCATAAATCGGATTGATCTCATAAATCATATCTAGAGAAAGTGCCTGAGTCCCAGCTCAGACAGTTATGCTAATGTCTGTGAAAATAACAAAGAAACATCCTCATTCAGGCCTGACTCTACCACATTAAAAGGCCAATTGTAAGGAGCTGTCAGTTACTCAGAGGGGAAAAGGTAAAAGGGGGAAAAAGGTCTTTGTAAGAATATTAATAACACAGCCAGGAAGAATGTATAGATGTGTGCCAATGAGAATAAACAAGGAGTGAGGTGGGAGGGGAAGGGGCCTCTGAAAAAGTGATAAAAGAGAGGTCTGTATATGGAAAAGATAAATGCAAATGAAATATACTGTATGGCAACGGATTATATCAGTGGTTGATATATGGGATTGAGTATCAGACTCTTGAGCTGGCAGCCATTAATATGATATAGTGAATGTGATATGCTGGGTGATGGCAGTCCTGGTGCGGAGAAAATAAAGCACACACTGCAGTCTTTCAAAACAATGGTTCAAAGAAAAGACAGAAAATTATAGCTCTACAAGTTTATAAAACTTAAATCGTGTGAGATAATTATGGATTCTGATAGGGTTCATTATTCTTTATCTATCACCTCTCCAATCCCATCAAGAGGAGAGAGGACTATCCGTCCTGCTCCACAGGGTCATTAGAGTGGCAGGTTTGCCATTCCATGAAGAATGGCCAAAGTGACCTGGATATTTTCTCCAGTGAATGCACGTCCCCTTGACATAGTAGCTAGAGGTTGACATCGCTGGACTTCCTCAGTAGAATTTTTTTGAGCTGGCACTTAGCTTTAGGATTTCTAGGAATTTAGTTTACTCCCAGAAATTATCTGCTACTCTTGATTCATTCACCAATTCCTTTATCTGATCTTTATTGACAACCTACTATGTACCAAGCACAGTAGTACTGAGGTTTTAGAAATTAATGCAGGGAAGTCTTTGAAACAGTTACCTGTTTTTTATTATCCATCTCTTAACCTTAATATAATTTCAGTCTAGCTTGCTCACACAGCATGTCACAACTGGTGCATTTAAAGAAAGTCACAGGACACAATATTTAGCCTCATGTCTCCAAGCCAGTGAGTGGTAGGTGCACTCTAATTCTCAACATGCTGCCCCTTGAGTCCTGACTGTAGTCTGGCAGGCACCACCCACTGCTGGCACTGAGGTTTTCACAGTTGTTTAGACTCTTCTTCTTAGTTTATTGGACATTAGTTATCCACCCAGCTTTTGGCTTTGCCCACTGCCCTTGTTTTGGTATCTCCTAGCTTAAAGCTAGTGGGTGATAAATCCTTACCTGAGTACTGCCACACACATTCCCTTCCTATCCCCTCTTAGTCACCACAACACACAAACCTCCTGCTGGCACTTCTACAGAAATATTTTTTCTTGTTGATGGATCCTTGACCTATATTTCCCCCTTTTCCTTGTGCCCCTGTTCCCATCCTTGATTTTCTATTATTATGCATTACCTCTGGATTATTTTATGCACTCTCCCAGGGATCCAATTACCCCCAAAGGTCAATCTCTCCGAATCTTTCATTTCCTCTTCCTCCCTCCTAAACTCTACTCTCAGTCACCTGCTAAACTTTCCACTGAATAGGCCAAACTCTAGGTCTCACAGGCATTTCTAACTCATGAGAGAAAGGTCTACTCTCCTTAATGTAATTTCAGTCTCTAGAGCATGATCATTTCCCCAGTCACTTAAAGTAAAACTTATGAGTCATCCTTAATTCCTCCTTTTCTGTGACCAGTCTCCCTGTATAGTTCAATTAGAAAATGTTTGCCAGTCCTACCTAAGAAATTACTTTGAAACCTATTCTTGACTCTATATTCTGATGGTCACTGCACAGGTTTCCCTTTTCACCATGGCACTGGCTACTAACTGATCCCCATACTCCCATTTTTTTTTCATTCAAAAATCTATTGCATCCCACTTAATACAATCCAGATATCATTCTAAAATATATCTAGTGGTGTTACTGCTTTGTTTGAAAATTCCCTATTTATTGCATTCTAAAGAATAATCTGCACTAATAATAGACAAATATGTGAATTGATTGTACCTCTGTGGCACCTACAGCCAATCAGGAATGGGTATGCAAATTAATCTGATAAATATGGTGGACCTATGGGCAGCAGGCACACGTGCAGGCGCTCAGCAGCCAGGGATGAGGTGAGATGTCCACTTGCCCTCCATGTAGCCAGGGCAACATGGCAGGTGTCCCCAGGGCCCTGCCTGCTTCGAGCCTGTGGCCAGCATGCACACACGCTGGTGCTGAGTGGCCAGGGTTCCGGGGATGCTACTGGAGTGTCTGATCCTGTCAGCCTGACCTGGGGGTGGCTGGAGTTTACAGTCCTTTTGGTTTGTGCAGCCTCTGGACTGGAAGCAGAAACCAAGAGTGTGGGGAGCACCAGGAATTCTGGGAATTGTAGTTTTGGTGGCAGATGTCTTTCAGGATCTCCTAGACCCTGGAGCAAGTTACTATTGCAGGTGGGGGATGGAAGGAAAGCAAAGGTGAGATACATAAAAATGTTGAGGAAAAATTAAAGGGAAGATATCCTGCAACTTCTAGGAAAATTCCACCAATGGAGCAAAGAAAAAAAAGACATCTATAATTCTGTGAGCACCAAAGCAAACTGGGTTGGGGTCTCAGACAATTTGCTCATATAATTGCAAAGACAGACAGAAACTCCCAGATTGGAGAGGGCTTCCCTGAGGGCTATCAGATTGGAGAGGGTGTAGGTTGGGCTGAGGGACCCACCCTCAGGGCATGATTCCTCATGCAACTGGCCCCTAGTGTTTAATAGATAGATATATGAATGCTTACTTGTTCAAAACAAAAATCATATTACTTAACAGGCATTCAATATGACATCAACATATTTTCTAACTTTATCTCAAAATACATAGCCCCAACACATCTTACATTACTATCACAGCTTGGAATATTTGCTGATCTTGAACATACTTTCAGTGAAAGCAAGCCACAGAAAAGAATGACTTACCAAACTGATACCAGAATGTAACTGCAACTCCACCCATAGCCTCCAAAGGATCCTGACATCTTCAGAAAAAGACACGTGCATTGTCATGATCCTTTGGCATTCTTAGGCCTGCTGCTAACCTCAGAGTCATCAACAGAGACATCTTCCACATCCTAATTGAAGCACTGATTAGATTGGGAAGTTTCAAACACAAGTTTATACATAAATTACTGCAAAATTTCCTAAAATACAGAATTCCATGGCTCACTTCTAGAAATTACAATTTGGAGATCTGGAATGAGGCTAGAAAATTTGTATTTTAAACAATATTTCCTGGGTAATCCTGAGGTTCAGCCAAGTGTGATAATCAATGGTTTAAACTAGCTGGATGGCTGATAGAGCCAAGATTATAATGGGACCATATTAATGAGCTGGCTTTCCCATTAGAACAGAACTATTCAGAACAACATCAGAAAGTTGGCTGGGTTGGGAGTGGTAGTGATGAGAGGATGCGGAAGAAAACTGAAACCATCAACATTCTTTTCAAATCTGAGAGATGAGAATATTTTCTTTTGAGGCTGGTAAATAAAAGATGGCCTCTCCCACCTGGCTGTATGATATGAAAACATTGTCAAGGAGATATTTATAAAAGTGCCACAGAGTTGATAAAGGACCATAACTATAGTTCTTTAATTTTAAAAGATGAGCTCCAGGCTTCTTTGTGTTCTGTCTTACACAAATGCAAGAGACACTGAAGTGGACGCCTGCCATTTCCAAAGAGTCATATTTACATTTCTTACAAATTAAGCTAAAGTTGTTTAAAACCAGTTCAAATCTCATTTCATATTTCCATTTTCCTGCTCTTAAGTTTACCAAACCTCACTGTTTATTCTAACTTGGCAGCTGGTTAAACTGATAATAGAACCTGTTCTTATGGGGTCCTGTGTCCAAGCTGTCAAGAAAGGCTGCACTGCCTTGGTGACTCATGGCCACCAGGGACTCATATTTCACATTCTTTCATTGGTAAGTGCCCTCTCTTAAAGTTGCTTTGGATGCCACTGAGATGCTCCAGCTTCAGTGATTTTTAACATATATAAGTGGACGTTTTTATAATTGACATAGTGGTTCTGATCTGTCATTTATGGCAGCCTGGCTTTCATCAAGACCTTTCTGTGCTAAAGTTTCTTTATTGATAAAACAATAATAATAATGTGTTACTTGTGCTCCTTTTAAGGGATGGTCAAAGAAACAAATGATGTGTGAGTGAATGATTGGGGTCTGCTGGGAAGTGGCTCATGCGGCCTTCAAGTAAGGGGAAGAGCGAGCTCTACTAGTATAAGATCTTACAGCAGCTTAAATAGGAAGAAAAGTAAACTAAGAGGAGGCCACTGAGAACATAGCATGCTAGCCACACTGAAACAGGTAAGTAAAGCGATAAAAGCAGCAAAAGCAAAGAAAAATGAGAGATCAGAGTATGTTAAGCCCAAGTTTTCCTAAGTTCACAGCCACCATCAGTATCAATAAGTGGAGCTGGAAATCAGGGATACAGAAAAAGGCTGGTGACTTATTATGGGGAAAGGGTAAGGAGGAAAAAATTGGGATAATGAAGTGGGAAAGAAAGAATAAAAGTATGACTGTTGTCCATTGACAATAATAAGAAAATAAGGCAAGAGAGAAGAAAAATTCTTCTGCTTCTGAGAATTAGACATATGGCATCAAAAAATAATATTTGTGGAGGAGAAAATGGCGGCGGAGTAGACGGATGCGTCTGGAGCTTTGTCACTGGGCAGAGGGAGAGAGAGCGGCTGAGAGTTGCATTGGGAGTGTTTGTTGGCAAGCTAGGAGTCAGTTGTCCTCCAGGGGAACGCGGGGAACTGCTGGAAGGGGCTCTCCCGGCAAGGCAGCCCCACTGCCACGGGGTTTTTGTCCGCTGGAGCCACCAGCGCGAACGCGGAGCCCGAGCCATCTTGCAGTGGGAGGTGGATGTCTGTGGCGGTCTGAAGCCTTCGGCTGGGCACCCATAGAGCAGCCAGGAACCAGGGGACCCAGAACTCCGCTCTCCAATCCGCGCAGACACGCGACAGATCCAGAGATCCACAGAGCACACGGAAAGTGCCTTGTGTGCTGTACCTGGTCGTGTTGTAGTTTGTGCCTTTCAATCAATGTGGGAGAGAGCACTACATAACAAGACACCCAAAGAAGAAAGACCATGGGCAGAAAAAGAAACAGCCCACAAAAGACAGAAAGGCAGGTTTCACCAGAAAAGGAAGTAAACGAAATAGAACCACAAATAAGCCTACCAGAGAAAGAGTTCAGAGAATTTATCATAATGTGGTTGAAAAGAATGGAAGACAAATTTGACAATATGATTAAAAGCCAAGAGGAAATGAACAAGACGCAAGAGGAGATGAAGAAGCAGCAAGAAGAAATGCAGAAGAACCTACAGGAGGTGAAGAAGCATGAAGAAGAAATGCAGAAGAAACTAGAGGAGGTGCAGAATAAACAAGAGGAAATGAATAATGACATCACTGCTATAAAGAACTCAATAGAAAGCATCAAAAGTAGACTAGAAGAAGCAGAGGACCGCATCAGTGAGCTAGAAGACACGGTAGGAAAAAATTCCCAAGTACAGCAGCTTCTAGAAAAAAAAGTTAAAAAGCAAGAGGAGAGTCTAAGGGAACTTTGGGATAACATGAAACAAAATAACATCCGCATAATTGGGGTTCCAGAAAGAGTGGAAACTGAACAAGGTTTAGAGAACGTGTTTGAAGAAATAATGACAGAAAATGTCCCCAATATAGAGAAGAAAAAACCCACACAAATCCAAGAAGCTCACAGAGTCCCAAGCAAAATGAACCCCAACAAACGGACACCGAGGCACATTATAATTAAATTGGCAAACACCGACGACAAAGTAAGAATCTTAAAAGCAGCCAGAGAGAAACAGAAAGTTACCTACAAAGGAACCCCCATAAGACTAGCTACTGACTTCTCAACAGAAACTCGTCAGGTCAGAAGAGAATGGAATGAAATATACAAAGCAATGCAAAGGAAGGGTCTGAATCCAAGAATACTGTATCCTGCAAGACT
>JAAGEH010000286.1:2653456-2666914 GCA_011751065.1 Lasiurus cinereus | reverse complement strand
TCAGCAGATGAGTGGATCAGAAAACTGTGGTACATCTACACAATGGAATTCTATGCTGCCATTAAAAAGAAGGAATTCTTACCATTTGCAGCAACCTGGTTGGAACTGGAGAGACTTATGCTTAGTGAAATAAGCCAGTCAATGAAGGAGAAGCATCACATGATCGCACTCATTGGGGGATAATAAAGAACATTATAAACTGATGAACAAAAGGATAGATACAGAGACAGTAAAGCTTCAAACAGACTGTGAAATTACAGCAGGAAGATTAAAGTTAGGTGAGGTAGATAAGAGATCAAAGGACTTGTATCTATGCATATAATCATAACCAATGAACATAGACACTGGGGGGTTGGCGTATGCCTGGGAGAGAGGGGGGGCAATGGGGAGATATGTATAAAAAATTAATTTAAAAAAAAGGAAAAAGAAATATTTGTTATCTTAACCTGACTATCCTATAGCTATTATGAAATTAAATATGCAATGAAGATATTTTGAAACCTCAGTCTACTTGACTTTGAAAAGGCCTGCCTTTTCCAGGTTTCCTTTCCAAAATTTTTTTGGAGAATGAGACAATGAACCATGAATCTGGTTTCATTGTTGCTTCACAACCTGCCTCAGTGCACTATCTGACTCAGTTTTCTGCTCCTTTCAATCTACATCCTCTTCGGAGGGTCTTATCTCAGGTGGTTGCTGCTGACTCTGATCCCATGCACTTCAGTATCTTCTTTGACAATTTTTCCCCTTCATCCCCATAGTAGAGCAGAGGAAATATGCAACTTTTAAGAAAATTTTACAGATGGTTGGAGATAGTGAAAGAAACACAACAAGAAAAATAAATCATATCTACCACTAGCTGTATGTATGCTCTGGGTGCACAGATATATCTATGCCTACTAGTTAAGATTCTTTAACAGTTAACAATCCTGACTTATTCCTCATCTGTTCCTCAGAGCAGAAGCCAATATACCCCCATTCCCTTATCAAAAGAGCTTCAGGCATGTCAGTGCTCTACCACCCAACTGTTCAGAGATCCAGGGAAAGTGGAAATGGTTTCCACCAATGTCAATCTAAGGCCCTCCTCCTAAGTACTCACTTCTTGCTTCAGAATTGATCTCTCAATGAAAAGATTCCCTTCAGGGAAAACTCTGTCCCACCCATTGGGTGTTATCTATCTTATTTGCTCCTAAATAATATCAATGAACTATCATATGTATGTGTGTGTGTGTGTGTGTGTGTGTGTGTGTGTGTGTGTGTGTGTGTGTGTATATATATATAAAGAGCTATATAATGCACACTAATCCACTAATCACCAGGGGACAGATACTCAATGCAGGAGCTGCTGTGACACAGCACCATGGACCTGGTGCCCACAAAGTAGCACTCAGCTTCCCCCAAGTGGGACACAGCCCCCACTACCACCCCAGAGTGACTCCCTACCAAATCGCAGCCAATGCTGCCTAGACCCTGTGATGCAAAATGTGACTCAGATCCCAGCTCAGCCAGGAAACAGTGGCTGTGGGCACCAGGTAATGACATCATGTAGCCACACCTGGCTTCCTCTCCATAGCATTGACTGGCCTCCTTGCAGTTTCTTCAGCCCAGGCACACGACTTGCTTTATTGCCAGGTGGAAACATTTCACACTTGAACCAAATGTCTGTGAAGTGTTTTCCCATGCCTTGTCTCATTTGAACCTGACAAAAGTTCTGGGGTAGGTAGATAAGAGATTCAGTGAAATTCTATTTTCTTTTCATTATACAGAAAATAGAGATTTAGAAAGCTTAGAAACTGGACCTAACTGAAAAGAAGGAAGAAATGGTGGACCTTGAAAATGACTTCAGGGTTTCTCACTGCACAGCATATAGTCAAAAACTGCTGCAGTTAAATATTTTATCCTTTGTTCTCCCTGCATGATCTACAATAATAATCTGCTTTGTGTTGATATTTACTGCTGTGTTGCTCAAAATCACCTAAAAGAGAAGCTGGGGTGCTTCACTGTGCTAAAAAAAAGTTTATCTAAATCAGAAAGCAAGTCTAATTTATCATGTTTATTCTAGCCTATCTAATAAAAGAGTAATATGCAAATTGACCATAACTCCGCTGCACCCACGAGCCATGCCCACCAACCACATTCACCAGCCAATCAGGAGCAAGTATGCAAATTAACCCAACTAAGAGGGCTATGGCCACAGAGAGAGCAGGAGGGAGGCTTGGGTTGCCCTTGGCAATGGAACAAGCCAAGTTTTCTGCACACCCTAGCTGGCCCAGGCCTCTGCTTAAGGCAATAGAGTTTCAATGGTGGCTGCCATGGAGCAAGTAAAAGGCTTGGTTCTGCTCCAGGCTATAATGTTTCAATTATAGGAGATAAAATAAATCTCAGATACCAAGGCCTCTGTTTGTGTCTTTGGGGGATGTGGCCAGCCTGAAAACCCCCACAGGCCCCTCATCCAGGCCACCCTATGCCCCAGAGAACCTCCACCCTGATTTGGGACACCTTCAGGGCAAACCAGCTAGCCCTGATCCATGCACCAGGCCTCTATCCTATCTAATAAAAGAGTAATATGCAGATTGATCATCACTCCAACACACAAAATGACTGCCCCCATGTGGTCAAAAGATCCTGCCCCCATGTGGACACAAGATGGCTACCACAAGATGGCCAGCAGGGGAGGGCAGTTGGTAGGAACCAGGCCTGCAAGGAAAAGCAGTTGTAGGTGATCAGGCCATCAGGGGAGGACAGTTGGGAGGGACCAGGTCAGCAAAAAAGGGAAGTTGGGGTGACTGCGCCTGCATGGAAGGGCAGTTGGGAGTGATCAGGCCAGCAGAGGAGAGAAGTTGGGGGTGACCGGGCCTGCAGGGAAGAGCAGTTGGGATACCTTGGCCTGCAGGGAAGGACAGTTAGGGGCAAACACGCTGTCAGGGGAGCAGTTAGGCATTAATCAGGCTGGCAGGCAGAAGCAGTTAGGGGCAATTAGGAAAGCAGGCAGAGGAGCAGTTGGAGCCAGCAGTATTGGATTGTGAAAGGGATGTCTGACTGCCTGGGCAGTCAGACATCCTTCAAGGGGTCCCAGATTGGAGCAGGCTGTGCTGAAGGACGCCCCACCCCTGGTGCACAAATTTTGTGCACCTGGCTCTAGGATATATATAAAAGTCTAACTTAATGCACATACACACAATATAAATAAAGATCTCACTGGTGCCAATTGCACACGTGTGTTTTGTTCTGTCATTGTCAGTTATGAATATGGTTGACACTTCTATTATAGTGAAAGGGCAAATAGCAATGTTAAAATTTTACTTCTAATTAATTTTCTTTCAATGTGCATGAATTCATGCACTGGGCTTTAAGAACTCCAAGGGTATGTATTAACTACAAAACAGACTAGGTCAGACAAATACATATACTCACAAGAACAAGGCATGCCCTTCCCAGCCTTCCCCTGTGCCCAGTGGTATCTCCTACCTATCTCCCATACTGAGTGCTGACCTAAGGCCGAGACCCTGACAATATAAGAGCTTGAGATACACTCACCATGTAATCCAGTATTCACCTGTCACCTCCAGAATATTCTCAAATGCAGCAGCTTATATTTTCAAAAGTTTCCCAATTTGGCCTCCCTAATTTGAGTGGGATTAACCAAAGTGCATTAATAAAGACCCTTAATATCACTTCCTTGGACTTTTGGATAAAATTCTAACTTGAAATATTTGCCTCCACTCCTAGCTACCACTTCTTACTTATTTAGCAAATATTACTAAATGCCTACTAGTAATATTCTTGACATAAGTTGTATAATAGTAAAAGAAACAAGGTTACTATTTTCACAAAGCCTATGTTCCAATGGGAAAACAACAACAACAACAAAAAAAACCTTAACACTTATTAAACCAAAAATTTGGCCATAACACTTCCCTGCCCCTAGTTTTTAGAAAGTCCCTATTTGCTTGCATACTAAAGGTCAAACTCCTACACTAACACCCAAGTCTCCTCCCATCCCCAACTTCTGAACTTATCCTCTAAGTTTGTCTTTTAATGTGACCCCCATTTTGCCAACAATATTCTATATTTCTCATATCCTTTCATGTTTCAGCCATTTGTGTGTGCTCCATCCTTTTCAGAATAGCCCTGCTCACTTTTTCCCTTGTGGAGTCCTCTACTTATCTATCAAGTTTCAACTCAATGTCATTTAATTTCTACGGTTTTCCCTCAGCCTTGAAGGCAGAATTAATCACTCCCTTATCTGTGAGCTCAAAGTAGTTTATAAACACATTTGTCTTAGCACATATCACATCATGGTTTGGTTAATATGTTTATGGGTCTTTCTTTCCCAATAGACTGTGAGTTCTTCAAAGGCAGGAACCATATCTTATTCATCCACATGCTACCTATGACAAGAATAGCCAAGTGGTTCAATAAATATTAGTTGAATTTCATTAGAAATCTTAGGACTTCCATATGTTTAAGCAAGATATTTTATAAAAATCTTTGACAAAAAAAGGGAATGGTAAAATATCAGAGGATATGATAAAAATGTGCAATGGTTTTCATAGAGAAATGAAAAAAATCTATAAGTTTGGTGAATGCAATTTAAATAACAGAAAAAGTCAAAAGACAAAGGTGAAAATAATATTTATTATATTTGTATAAAAAATAAATGTGTAAGTTAATAGCAGTAGAGATATATTAATCTTCCTAGGAGCCCAGAAGAACTCTATAGAAGCACCACCTGAAGGCTGAGCAAGCCATTGTCTCTCCTTTACTAATCTTGTCTTGGCTTCAATATTAGACCAACATCTTTGAATATAATATATACAGTACTTTTAATAGTGGAAAGAGGAGGAAAACTTCAGCAGGAGAAGCAAAGCAAAGCTTAAAATTCTTTGGAAGTCCCACATAGATTTATGAAATAATAGAGAAAACTGAAGATATGAAATGAAAAAATGAACAAATAGTATTGTTTTCTGTCTTAAATTTCATATAAATGGATTCATGCTATCTCCAACCACAATTTATTTTTTATTCTATTTTTTATTCTAAACATCCATCGGATACAGCGTATATGAGGTCAACCACTGCATTTGATCTCAAGTGTTGGTCAAATGTCTGCCTCTGATACATCATAAACTCTGTCTGAGCTGACATGGTGCAAATAAGTTATTTATAACAATGCCTTGCAGATAAAATACACTCAATAAAGGTTACTCATTATTATTATTTTAATCATTATTGTCATTTATCATATGAATATATAATTTATATATCCATTCCTCATTTTATTAACTTTTAAATAATATCTAATATTTCACTTTATACCAAAGAAAGTGTCGTAGTGGACATCCTTGTACATACCGCCTTGTATATATGTGTGAATTGTTGAATAGAAGAATGTTATAAAGCATTTCAGTAGTGACTTTCAATGAATCATGCCTCATCCATCCATGCCCCTGTAAATGTCTCCTCCCATATTGACCCTAAAGTCTGCATGTTATTCTTTGTCCAAAGAGACTTTGTTGGCTGATAATTCTCTATGGCCTTCTCACATTTCTACACATCTAACAAGTAAAGCAGTAATTGGCCTTTTGTTCCATCCAGCCGATCTTTTCAAGTATGTTTGTTTAGCAAATGGCCTTAAGAGATAAAGATAGTGTCTCCCTGCAGAGCAAAGGGCAGATTTGCTTAACACCCTACACCATAAAGATGATGTCTTCCTGTGGGCTAAGGCAGATTTGCTTGCAGCTGCTTATAAAAAGTTTAGGTTCTATAAGCTCAGAGTTCATCAGCTGTGATTGAAACCCACTGCATTTGAAGCATCCCCTTCTTTGTCATTCTTCTATGACTCAAGAGGCAATGAAAACATGATATCTATTCATGCTACTTGCTGTGCTCGGAGTAACAAAATCCTTTGCCTCTGGACCAAAGAGACATGTATTTTTCTGCCAGATACCAGAAAATGAGAGAAGGTTAATTTGTTGGCTTAGAGGTAAAATAAAATTTTATAGTCTTCACATTTCTCTATAGATATTATCAAGGGTGATGAAAGGAAAAGCTTAAAATCTGTGTGCACCTTGCAGTTGCCGTCTCTTGCTTCTGGATACTCTGGACACCATGTGAAAAAATCCAAGCTGATCTCCTGAAGGATGATGATAAAGAGCCTGAGGAGAAAAGCCTCACATATCCCAGTCAAGGCCTAAAACTACTTAGGAGAAATGGCATTATGAGAAAGCAGAGATGAACTATTTCAGCCCAAGTTGCTTGCTCACAAACTAATCAGTAGTACGTTGTTTTAAACCACTAATTTTGAAAATCATTGATTATACATTAAAAAGTTACTTTAGATTACTGCCCTGGACAGTGTGGTTCAGTTGATTAAGTTTCATCCCATGCATTGAGAGGTCTATAGTTGATTGTTGGATTCTGGTCAAGGCACATGCCATGGGTTGAAGTCTTGATCTCCAGTAGGGTGCGTGCAGGAGGCAGCCAATGTTTCTCTCTCTTTCTACCTCACACTTCCTCTCTCCCTAAAAATCAATAAAAATATGTTTTTAAAAGGTACTCATACAAGACACTTAGTTAGAACCTAATATATACCTGATGTTGATATAGGTGCTAGCGATATAGCAATGAACAAAACTACAATAGATTTTAGTGGGTATATTCAGTATCAGATTTGTTTGATTCTGAAAAAAAATGATCCACAAAGTTATGTTTCAATACTCACTTAAAGCAATTTACAAATGGAAGAGCATTCCCTGTACCATATATTTACCGATAGTTATTACTTTAGGACTTTCCCCCCTCAATCTGATAAATGTAAAATTGTAAAAATCTAAAATTTTCCTGGTTACTAAGGATTTGTTCTCATATTTTATTGTCTATTTGTAATTACTATTAAGTGAATTTCGGGCTCATATCCTTTACCCACCTTACTGTTGGATTGTCTTTTTACTTATTTATCGTTCTTTATGTATACAAACACTAATCTTTTATCAGTTAAGAGGATTGCAAATATAAGCTACCAGTCTGAGGTTTGCCTTTAAATTATAGATTTTTTCCCTCTCCTGGCTTCAAAAGACCTTTCTAAATGTTTCTCCAGCTTTGTAATAAGTCTTAAAATCTTATAGATAGCAAGTCTTCTTTGATTCTCACTCAGTTATCTTGACTAATCTAGTTCCCATTTGTTCCCATTACATTTGCCTCCATATACATACATCTTATCAAATTCCACTAAGTGTTGCTTTAATTACTTTGAATTTATTATTGAATTTGAAGTTAAGTATTGCCTTTAAGACACTGAGTCTTTCCATTATGAACATGATACCTCTACAATTATGACCTTTTATAATATGTTATAACTTTTTGCTGCAATGATTAAAAATATCTTTTATTGGGCTTAATTTCAGATAGATAAGATAGATAAATGATAGATAGATAGATGATAGATAGATAGATGATAGATGACAGATAGATGATAGATATAGATAGATAGATAATAGGTAGGTAGATAGATTTTAGATAGATAGATAGATAGATAGATAGATAGATAGATGATAGATAGATGATAGAAATGCTTTTTAAAAAACTGTATTTCTTGGTTGTCACTGATGGCTTTGGGGTCTTGTGTCACATCCCGTCCACTACCTCTGATTTAAGACTCAAATGTGGCAGACAGTTCCATATGAAAGGCTCCTAGGGACTTCTCTGAGTTCACAGAAGCCCAGTGGAGAACAGAAGCCTTGGTAAATGATCCAGCGTCCTCTCCTTTGAACCAGCAATTCTGAAAGTCTGTGTGCTTCCCAGATGTCACAGTAAATCAAACACCCATTGTCTATAGCAGTGAACTCAAATAATTCACCCATGTTTTGGTTTTTGTTCCTTCTCTTGTTTGTTCTGTCCTTATTACTGCTCCTTGAGTTCCTATCAACAATTAACTAGCTTCCCTGGCCGGATGGCTCAGTTGGTTAAATATTATCCCAGTGTATACTTTGAGGTGGAGGATTTGATTCCAGTCAAGGTACATACCCAAGTTGTGGGTTCCCTCACCAGATGGTGGGGCAAGCAGAAGGCAACTGATTGATGTTTTTCTCTTTCTCTCTTCCTTCCTCTTTCTACAATCAATTAAAAGAAAAGAAATAAAAGATTAAAAAAATAATTAATTATACCCAAATTTTTGTTTTAAGTTCTGCTTTCAGGGGAAACCCCAAGAAATTGATCTATAGGAATGGTATTTATTTCTGCATAGTGATTACTTTCCAAAAACCTTGCTAAATTCTCTCCTTAATTATTATAAATTAAAATAGATTTTCTTGAATTATTTATGTACTTAAACACATTGTCTTTGAATAATAAGAATGTAATTTTTTCTTTCAAAACCTTACCATTTATATGTGTTATTTCTTGTTTTATTACAAAGACTAGAACTTGTAATATTATGTTGAGAAAAAGGAAAAATATTAAGTCTCTTTAAATTCTTTTTGATTTCACAAGGAATCCTTCTGTATTTAGTGGTGCATTTTTCTGTAGGTTTTTGACAGGAACACCTTATGAAGGTGGTGAAGTTTCCTTCTATTTTTAATTGACCTAAATGTTATATTATGAATGAGTGTTAAATAAAATTGAATTCTTTTCCCTACATCTACTATTAATATATTTTTTCATTTAATCAGTAATTTATGGTATGAAATTGTTCTTGTACTTTTCAGAAAAACACATTTGCCAATTTCTTCATCCAGTTTTGATATCATTTCTGGTTATCCTCCAAAATGTGTTGGAAAATTATTTCAATTTTCAATCATCTTTTTTAAATTGGTGATTTTTACTCTTTTGGGAATTGTCCATGTTATCTAGTTTTAAAAACTATTATTAAATAATTTATGCCATTTTTAAAAATATATATTTTATTGATTTTTTTTTTTACAGAGAGGAAGGGACAGGGATAGAAGGTTAGAAACATCAATGAGAGAGAGAGAGACATCGATCTGCCGCTTCCTGCATGCCCCCTATTGGGGATGTGCCCACAACCAAGATACATGCTCTTGACCAACGCTCTATCCACTGAGCCAAACCCGCTTTGGCTATACCATTTTTTATTATTTTAAACCTCTCTATATATATTGTCATACACTTCTTTTAACTTATAATATTATTTATAGCTTTTCTCTTTTTCTCTCTATATTGTTTGATGACCACCTATTTCACTTGCCTTTTTAAAATAACCAACCTTTGGTTTGGGTTTATTCTTTTATTTATTTCAGTTTTCTTGGTAATGTTTTCTACTTCAAAAATCCTGACTTATTTCTCCTTTTTCTTTTGTAATACTTGTTTTGGGTTTACTTTTCTATTATACTTTACAGATTTAATGAAATATGCTTAATACAAAATGAATTAGACATAAGTTTATAATTTGATATATTTTGATAAAAATATGCATGTTAAGCAATCTGCATAATTGATATTGAATATTTGTCACCCTAAAGATACTTTATGCTCTTTTTTTTACTTTAATTTTAATATATTTTATTGATTTTTTTTTACAGAGAGGAAGGGAGAGGGATACAGAGTTAAAAACATCGATGAGAGAGAACATCCATCAGCCCCCTCCTGCACCCTCCCTACTGGAGATGTGACCATAACCAAGGTATGTGCCCTTGACCTGAATCAATCCTGGGACCTTTCAGTCCACAGGCTGACGTTCTATCCACTGAGTCAAACCAGTTAGGGCTTAACTTTATTTTTATTGTTGATACTGTTAAGGATGTCCCCATTTTCCCCACTTTGTCCACCCCGCCCCCGCCTCCCTAATAGATCCATTATTCTCTCTTCCTATTGCATAATCTCCCAGATACCAACTGCCAACTGTTATCAGTATGGTATGTGTCCCATCAATGTAGATTATTTTTTATTTATAAAACTTCATATAATGAAAACTACATTTTTTTCTGGCCTGGTTTCCTTCATAAAGCATATTTCTTTTGAAATTCATCTTTCAGGGATGTGTCAATAGTTTGTTCTTCTTATTGCTGGATATTATTTCATTGAACAAATCTTACAGAATTTTGTTAACCCATTCAATATTGAAGAACTTCGGGTTGTCTTCTGTTTCTGTTTATTATAGAAAAATTGGCATATATGGCTTTTTCTCTTGGCTAAATACCTTGGAAAAGAACTGCTGTTTCTAATGGTAGACCTATGTTTAAATTTTGAAAATACCAAACTGTTTTTCAAAGCAGTACATGAGAATTCTAGTTGCTCTAATTTCTTGCCAAAATTTGGTGGGAATAACCTTTTTAAATTTATCCTCTCTAGATAGCAGATAGTGTTGTTTCATTGTGGTTTTGATTTGCATTTCTTAATGACTAATGATACTATACATCTTCTCATTTTGTTAATCCATTCAATGGATTCTATAATCCATTGAAAAATTGTCCTTTCCTCATTGAGTGGCTTTAACATCAATTATCAAAATCAAATGCTTTTATATGTGTGAGTCTATTTTGGGATTCTTTATTCTGTTCCAATGACCTAAATAGTTATCTTTATGCCAATGCCATGATGTCTAGATAACTGCAGTGTTATATTGTCTTAAATAAAATACTGCAATTCTTTCAAATTTGTCCATAATTCTCAAAATTGTTTTTTGTACTCTAAGTCCTTGCTTTTTTCATTATCTTTTAGAATCAACTTGTCAATTTCTACAAAATAAAATAATATCTAGGATTTTTAACCAGTTTTTTTATTGCCTCTTTTGATAGCGTTAGAAAGAATTGACAACTTAATATTGAATATCCTAACCTAAACCATAGTAATAGCATGTCTCTACATTTAAGTCATTTCACTTTCTCTCAGCAATATTTTAATTTTCAGTTTAGCAGTCCTATACATAATTTATTAAAGTAGTTCCTGTTCCATATTCTTATATTTCAAATGGCATTATTTTTTCAATTTTTATTTACAATATTTGTTGCTAATGCACACAATCATGTCTCACTTTAACAAGCTCATGATGTCTTCTTCATATTGGGCTTATAGTATCCTATATAATAAAAGCCTAATATGCAAATTGTCCCCTGGGGCAGTACTTTGACCAAGAGTTCAACCAAGATCCTGGGAGTTCGACTGCTTGCTATGACATGCGCTGACCACCAGGGGGCAGCGTGAAACATGGTAGGCTTCAGCTATGCAGCCCTGGCAGTAGGCAACAATGGAGGCACTGCCAGCCCTGATGGGCCCCAATGAGAGCAGGACCTCGGTGAGATGGAGGAGCAGGTGAGCGAGCACTGCCAGGCCAAGACAGCTGTGAGTGGGGTCTGATTGTCCCACCAATGGCCCCACAGACAGCAACCAGCGGCAGCAGCAGCAGCAGCAGCCGTGGTTGCGGCCACTATCTGGCTTCCAAGCACTGAAGGAGCTGGGCAAAGGGTTTAGCCCTAATTGATGGCCCTGCAGGCAGGATAATGTAGCAAGTGAAGGGTCAATGCCACGCCACAGCAGGATGACAAGCAGGGCTGCAGTGCTGCAAGTCTGGGGGTGAAAGCTGGGGCTGAAAGCCTGGGACGTGAGCTGGGGTCTGAATCCAGGAGGCCATTCTGAGGGACCCCACCCATGCATGAAATTCATGGACCAGGTGTCTACTCCTATAAAATAAAGAGATAATATGCTAATTGACCATCATACCCTCACAAAAATGGTGGAGCCCACAGGCAATAAGGAGGGAATATACTAATTGACTGACACACCCTCTAATATGCCCACAGTCACAAGATAATGGCACCCAGTCCCCTAAAACCTGCCAGGGTGGTAGGCATGTGGCAAGGGTAGGTCTGACCCAGGTGGGCCTGACTGCTTTGTGTGCCTGTCTTTGGAGTCCCCCAGTCCTCTTACCCTCCTAGCTGCCCAGGGATAACCTGAGATGAAGGCAAGTGTCGAATGGTGATTGCCCAGCCCCTAGGGCCATCCGAGGCTCAGATAACCAGGGCCAGCCAAGGCTTGCGCTGCCAGCAGTGGCAGCAGCAGAGGTGTGATGGGGGCATTGCCTTCCCCTGACCACTGGGTTGCCTCCTGCACCTGAGGGCTCCCAGACTATGAGAGGGGCCAGCACAGGCTAAGGGACTCACCCTTCCAGTGCATGAATTTTCATATAAATACACTAGAGGCCCAGTGCACAAAATCCATGCACAGATGGGGTCCCTAGGCCAGGCTGGCAATCAGGGCAGAACAGGTTCCCTGCCTCCTCCTCTCCTTGCTATCTGCACACCGCCACCAAGAGGATGCCCCACTCTCCCACCCTCCTCCTTCCCTAGTGATAGCCATAATTTTTAAAGATTTTTTCTCTTTCTTTAATATATTTTATTGATATTTTTACAGAGAGGAAGGGAGAGGAATAGAGAGTTGGAAACATTGATCAGCTGCCTCCTGCACACCTCCTAGTGGGGATGTGCCCACAACCAAGGTGCATGCCCTTGACCAGAATCAAACTTGGGACCTTTCAGTCCATAGGCCAACGCTCTATCCACTGAGCGAAACCATTTAAGGCAATAGCCATATTTTTTTTATTTTGATTTTAGTTTTATTGTATGTTAGAAAGAAAATTATAAATTTGTAAATATTTTTAAAATAAAATGTATATGCAATTATATCATTATCATAAATCATTTTTTATATAATTATCCCCAATTTGAAAGTCTTCTTTGGTATGCAAGAACACAAAAATTCACCACTGATAGGTAATTTAAAAAAATGGGAGCAAGTAATTGATCTACTTAAAAAGTAACTGATCTAATATAAAGATTTTATAATCTATCCCCAAATATAAAAAGTCCTGGAGCAACTGCATAGTTATGGATTAAGTTAAGGGTAAAATTTAAAAAGATAGATTAACTAGAGTGTCTTATTTTCTTAATGCAAATATCTTTGATTGTTGTGGAAAACTCTTCAACTCAATGCTTTTCTCATCTATACTAATAATAGAAGAATAAGCAATTGTCCAAGATGTTGTCACAGTAACAGTAACAACCAAACAGTAGGCTGTGTGGGTTGACAAGGCTGGCAGGGGGATCTGTGAGGAATGATCAAATCAATGAACAGCAGATTGCATGAGGTGACAAGGCTGGCAAGGGGGTTAGTGAGGGATGACCAAACAACTAGACAGCAGGCTGCAACGAGTGACCAGGCCAAAAGGGAATGGCAGGAAGAAGCAACCAGGCTGATGGGTGGGGGCAGTTAGGAGCAACAAGGCTGGTGGTGGAGCAGTTTAGGGTGACAAGGCTGGCAGGGGGGTTAATGAGGGACAACCAAATGACTAAACAGCAGGCTGCATAGAGTGACCAGGCCAGCAGGGAGGGGCAGTAAGGGGCAACCAGACTGGGGGTGGGGAGCAGTTAGGGGCATCAAGGCTGGCGCGGGGGAAGTTGAGGGTGACCTGGCCAGCAGGGGAGGTAGTTGGAGACAACCAAGCCAGCA
>JAAGEH010000286.1:2630958-2653356 GCA_011751065.1 Lasiurus cinereus | reverse complement strand
GGGGGGGGCAGTTGGGGTGACCAGGTGGGTAGGGAAAGCAGTTAGGGGTGACCATGCTGGTGGGGGCACAGTTAGGGGGGGTCAGGCTGGCAAGAGGGGGCAGTTGGGGGAAACCAGGCCAGCAGGTGGGGGGCAATTAGGGGTGATCAGGCCAGCAGGCAGAGGTGGTTCTAGGTGATGAGGCTGACAGAGGGAGGGCAGTTGGAGGTGACTAGGCTGGCAAGGAGGAAGTTGGGAGTGACCCCTGGTGGAGGAAGTTAGGGGTGACCAGGACAGCAGGGTGGTGAGTTAGGGGAAATCATGCTGGCAGGCAGAGGTGGTTATGAGTGATTAGGCTGGTGCAGGGGGCGGGTGGGGGAGAGAAGTTAAAGTTGATTAGTCAGCCAAGCAGGTGAGCACTTAGGAGTCAGCAATCCTAGATTGTGAGAGGGATCTCTGACTGCTGGTTTAGGCCTGATCCCAAGGTGTCCCAGATTGGAGGGGTGCAGGCTGGGCTGGAGGGGACAGGCTCCCCCTCCCCCGTACATGAATTTCATGCACCAAGCCTCTAGTTATTAATAATTATTAATATTATTGTTAATCACCTGTTTCCAAATGTCTTAGTCAGTCCAAGCTACTATAACAAATACTAAAGATTCAAAGATTGGTTCGCTTAAACTAGTGGTCGGCAAACTGTGGCTCGCAAGCCACATGCGGCTTTTTGGCCCCTTGAGTGTGGCTCTTCCACAAAATACCACAGCCTGGGAGAGTTTATTTTGAAGAAGTGGAGTTAGAAGAAGTTTAATTTTAAAAAATTTGGCTCTCAAAAGAAATTTCAATCATTGTACTGTTGATACTTGGCTCTGTTGACTAATGACTTTGTGCTGACCACTGGCAAACACAGAAGTTTGTTTCTCACAGTTCTAGAGGCTGGGAAGTCTGAGATCAGGGTGCCATCATGGTGAACATGAGGTTTGGGGCATAGACTTTTCTTCCCGTGGGTTCTTGTCCTCACAAAGTTTGAAGAATAAACTCATGGACAAAAAGCCTTCTTATTTAAAAAAAAATTGTACAAGTTTATTGGAAGAAAATACAATACAAACTCTATCTGGACAAGAGTATCTCCAAAGGGAATCCATGAGGAGCTTCCCCTCCCTCCACTGAGAAAATCCTGCTCTCTCTCTCTCTAACGGGAAAAGTTAAAAAATCTGGTCCTTTGTCCCTTTGTTTTCAGTTTATATATGCTACAGTTCTTTGTTTGAATATGATCTTTTTTATTTGCTCCCTTTCCTTAAATTTGGGATCCCCTATGCTTTCCTCATTGGTTATAGTGTTACATAGTATCAGTTTCAAAGCTCAAAACCCATGTGTTCCCCCCTATTTTCTCTCCCCCTTATCTTGTTGGTTGAAGTTGCCTTTGATCTCTCAGCTGCTCAGGCCAGAGATGCCCCTGTCTTTGTTTATGGCTGTTTTAATTGCTCAGGCCAGAAATGTTTCCATCTTCCTGGACCCCCTCTTCCTGTGGCATCTCTCTATCCCCTGTATAAGTAAGATAAGTATTTGGTATCATCAAGTCTCCATCTATGCATTCCTCTATAATGAACTCTCTTTATCCCTAAACGTGCCTATTTTATCCCTAAACCTCCTTTCAATGGTGGGGTTTTTGGTGAGAGCCCTCTTCCTGATTTGCAAATTTTTGTCCTCTAATAGCCTAAGACCTCTAACGGTTCCACATTCATGACCCAGTTACTTTCCAAAGGTCCATTTAAAAATATCATAAAAGAGATTACATTTTGAGAGGACACAAATATTCAGCCCATAGCCATATATTATGGCTATTTTTATTACTGTCTTCATCTATTTTGTTACTCTTAAAATACCTTATGTAGTTTATATCATTAAATATTTTACAAATTCTATCATTTTTAAATTGTCCTTTTAATTTTGACAATAATTTTATAGCATTTATCAATTTTAATTATAATTTTTGCAAAATATCAATCTGCCTCTAGGATTTGTTTTTCTTTTATGCATACAATATTTTCTCTGAACTCCAAGCCTTCATCTTCTCAGCATTTTATGGTTGACCTCCTTTTTGTTTGTTTGTTTGTTTGTTTTAACTATTTTATTAATTTGAATTTACATTTACCTAAATGTATCTTATTTTTTATATGGACTTTGTGTGAATGATGTCATTCTGTATATAAATGTAATGAATCTATCTTTATGTTTTTACTTGACACATTAATCAGTCAGTTCTTATCCCATACCAAACTATTTTAATGATTTTGGCATTCTAATACCATTTCATTATTAACCCGTAAAAATCACTTATCATTATTCTTTGATTTTCAGAATTTCTGGATGTTATGATTATTAATATTTCAAGATAACTTTTAGAACTATCCATTGATACCTTGACTTGCATTATATCATACTAGAGGCCTGGTACATGAAATTTGTGCATGGAGGTGGTGTCTCTCAACCCAGCCTGCACCCTCTTCAATCTGGGACCCCTCAAGGGATGTCCAACTGCCTGTTTAGGCCCGATCCTAGGACTGCTGGCTCCCAACTGCTCATCTGCCTGCCTTCCTGATTGCCCCTAACCACTTCTGCCTGTCAGCCTGATCATCCCTAACCACTCCCCTGCCAGGCTTATTGATGACTCACTGCTCCCCTGCCAGCCTGATTGCTCCTAATTACCCTCTCCTGCCATACTGGTGACTCATAACTGCCCTCCCCTGCAGGCCTGTCCCCCCAACTGCCATCCCCTGCAAGCCTGGTCCCCCCTATCTGTTCTCCTTTGCAGTCCTGGGTACCCCCTACTGCCCTCCCTTGCAGACCTGGTCCCTCGCAACTGCCCTCCTCTCCTGGCCATCTTGTGGTAGCCACCTTGTGTCCATATGGGGCAGCCACCTTATGTGTTGGACTGATGGTCAATTTGCATGTTACTCTTTGATTAGATAGGATTATAAATTGGATTATATGAAAAATTAATATTTTTAAGATGAAGTCTTGGTATCTGACTCCACAAATTCATTTTATATCCTATCTAATAAAGAGGGAATATGCAAATTGACCATCACACCATCAAAGATGGTGGTGCCCAAAGCAGAGGCAGGGTTTCTGTAACCCAAGATGGCTGTACCCATAGCAGAGGCCGAGTACTCATAACAAGCCTTAAGGAGAAATCAGCAGGAACCTGAAACTACGTGGCACTGGGTCATATCAGGGGAACCTGAGCCTGTGTCTCGGCCCAGTGGGGCTTGACAAGGGACCTCAGGCTGTGCCTCAGCTCCCAGAACCAGGCCAAAGGACCTCAGGCTGCACCCCCCACCCAGCAGGGCTTGATGGGAGACCTCAGGCTGCACCCCACACTCCAGCACTGGGCCAGGAAACCTGAGGCCATGCCCCTCATCCTGGTGCTGGACTTGGAAACCTGAGGTCATGCCCCCCAACAGGTGAGGCTTGACAGAGGACCTCAGACCATGCTCCCAAACTGGCAGGGCTTGATCAGGGATCTCAAGGTGCTCTCCCTGTGCTGCGCTGGGGGACTTCAGGCCACACCCCCACCCTGGTGCCAGGCTGAGTAACCTGAGGTTGTGCCCCCCACTCAGCTTGTGCCCGGGGACCTTAGGCAGTGCCCCCCTCCCCACACCAGGCAGGGCTTGACAGCCCGGGGTCCCCTGGCCTGGCACCGGGGGGAAGGGGGAGCGGGGGGGTGGTCGGCACAGGCTGTGCCTCCTGTCCCTCCTCAGTGCCAGACCAGGGGACCTCAGGGTGTGCTGCCTGCCCTGGTGCTGGGCTCATGGACCTGAGGGTGCACTGGGGGACCTGAGGCTGCACTCCCCATCTGGTGCTGGGCTGGGGGACCTGAGGCTGTGACCCCGGCCCTACGGGGCTTGATGGGGGCCCTGAGGCTATTTCCCTCTTCCTGGTGCCAGGCCAGGGAACCTAAGACTGTGCCCCCTACACAGTGGGGCTGGCCAGGTCTGGATCTCACCCAATGGGGTGGGGCTGGCTGGGTCTGGGTCTTACACTACCATAGGTGGGCAATAAATTGACTCTAGGTCCCATGGCAAGCCCAGACTTTGACAAGAGGAAATTTTTCATATACATTTTACTAATTTTATTTCATCTCTGATACTTCTATTGTAGAGAAAGGACAAATAGCAATATTAAAATATTTCCTATAACCCCCTTTGAATGTGCATGACTTTTGTGCACTGGGCCACTAGTATATTATATACTTTTAAACAAGCTAGCCTCTTTACTTTTATTATTAAACTAGAGGACCAGTGCATGAAATTTGTGCATGGGAGATAGGGGGTGTCCCTCAGCCCAGCCTGCATCTTCTCCAATCTGGGACCCCTCAGATCAGGCCTAAACTGGCAATCACATATCCCTCTCACTATCTAGGACCACTGGCTTCTAACTATTCATGGCCTGCCTACCTGATTGCCCTTAACCACCTCTGCCTGCCTGCCTGATTGCCCCCAACTGCCCTCCCCTATTGGCCTGACTACCCCCTATTTGCTCCCTGGCACTGGTCAGATCCCCTTGCTTGCTTCTCCACACCAGCCTGATCACCCCCAAACTGCTTGCTCCTCCATGCAGACCTGATCATGCCCCTAACTGCTTGCTCCCTGGCCAGACTGATTGCTCCTAACTGCTTGTTTCCCTGCCAGCCTTATCGCCCCTAACTGCCTCTGCCTCAGCCCCTGCCACTGTGGAAATTGGACATCTAGAAGATGTCTGGTCAACCTGGTCTAATTAGCATATTATCCTTTTATTAGTATAGGTTATAACCATTTATAGTAAAGTGACTTATTTTCTGATTGTTAAATATGTTGTTTACTTATAATGATTATCTTGACACTGTCTCATAACTATAACCCCAATTTATTTTTCTTACCTATTGCATTATATACAACTTTCAGAGAAATATATTAAATACTAGAAATGAAAAAGAGAATTTTTTTTTTAATTTCTAACATCTTGAGACCATCACTACAACAAAACTACTTTGATGTTAATGGTAGTTATTTCATGTTAAAGAAGTTATAATTCTAAATTTTTAGGTAAATAATACTTTAATCTACAATAATAAAAGCCTAATATGCTAATTAGACCACACAGCTAATGACCTTCCAGACATCATTCCAAATGTCCTTCCTGATGAAGCCATGGTGGCAGGGGCAGAGGCTGAGGTGGTTAGGGGCAATTAGGCAGGCAGACGAATGGTTAGGGGTGATCAAGCAGGTAGGCAAGGGGTTAGGGGCATAAGGCAGGCAGGCAAGTGGTTAAGGGTGTCAGGCAGGCCAGCAGTTAGGAGCCAGCAGTCACAAATTGTGAGAGGGTGCAGGTCGGGCTGAGGGACCCTCTCCCCCCATGCCATGCATGAATTTTATGCAGAGGGCCTCTAGTATAATATATATTACCATATATTAAATTTTCTGCTTTTAAAATAGACACACACACACACACACTTTTCCCCACAGTATACCTTCTTTTGCATCTTATTTCTTTACCACTTAATACTATAAATTTATATATTTATAATAATTTGTGAATTGTCATTAAAATTGTAATTATCTGTTATATGAATGTAACTTAGCTTATTCATTCATTTTATTTCTTTTTTAAAATATATTTTTATTGATTTCAGAGACAAAGGATTAGGGAGAGATAGAAACATCAATAATGAGAGGGAATCATTGATTGGCTGCCTCCTGCATGTTGGACTAAGCCTATAACCCAGGCATATGCCCTTGACTGGACTCGAACCTGGGACTCTTTGGTCTGCAAGGTGATGCTCTCTCCACTGAGCCAAACCAGCTAGGGCCATTTTATTTATTTTAGGATCATTTAGGTCATTTTCAGTTTAGGTAGATTACCAATATGATTGCTATAAAGATCTTAAATATATCTTTGGGTGAACATATACATTTCTGTATACACATGTTCAGCTTTAGTGCATATTATCTAACAGTTTTCCAGAGTGGTTGTATCAATGAACACTGACAAGCAATAGGAGTGTACCAACTATTTCACATTCTTACCTTCACTTGTTTTAATTTGTTAATTTTGTTTTAAATTTTGGTTATTTAGGTAAGTATTTGAAGTACATCATTGTCAATTTGAATTTGTAATACCTAGTTTAGAAATAAAATTGAATACATTTTCATATATTAATTCATCATTTGGATATGATTTTTTGTGAAGTGCCTATTTAGGAGATTTGCCCATTTTTAAATCAGTTTAAAAAAATTTTTATAGGTTTAGCCCAGGTTCTTCATAGTTTTGTGCTGGAAACCGAACTTTGTTTCACTAATAGAAAGATGTGGACAAAAAGCCCCCAAGGCTAGTCAACAACCTTAAATTGCTCTAACTACTCATTATTTAATGGAGACATTGTTGCTTGAAGTAACCTCCACCTCTGTTTATCTTTTGTATTTTTGTTATTGAAATTTCCTGCCTAAAGGCTATGGGTATGTCCCAAAGTCTTAATAAAAAGTATAGCAAGGCCAGAGCAAGGGAGTCTTCTCACTAGAGGAAAGCTCTATATTCCCAAATTAATACTTTTCTAGTCTATTTTCATTTGCGTGCAGCCTCCTCCAGTACCCGAACCCTGAATGGGAACCTGAACCACGCGGGATGTGAAAGGGGTTTCCAAAGTTTTGGATATAACTTATTTAATCAGATATTTGTAGGAAATATCTTTTTTTTTCCTGTAGCTTGCTTTACAATCTCAAGTTATTTCTATGTGTTTTGATTAACAAAATATCTTAATTTTGATAGTCCAATTAATCAAATTAATTTTCTATGATTAGTGCTTCATGCTTCATTCAATTTCATGAAGATATCCTCCTGTGGTTTTTCCCCTAAACATTTTAATTTTTATAACCTTTATAGTCAACTCACATACCATTTGGAATTGAATATTTTACACGGTCCAAATTTTGATATCAAGATTCATTTTTTTCCATTTGGGTGTCTAATTTGATCAATGTCAGATATATTTTCACAAACTTATTACAATGCCAACTTTGTCATTATAGGTCAAATGCTCTATATGTGTGGTTTGATTTCTAGACTCTTTATTTGGGTTCAATTTTCTATTTACTTATTCTTATACCAATACTACAATCATGTAATTATTATAGCTTTAAAATAGATCTTGATAGCTTTCTATTTGTTCTCATTTTTCATGATTGTCTTGAGTATTCTTGTCCATATATAATGTATATGTTTACCCAAAGATGTATTTAAGATCTTTATAATCTATTTGTTCTCATTTTCATGACTGTCTTGAGTATTCACATTTCTATATGTGGTAAATATATGTGAGGTCCTATTTAGATACCGTTTCTGTAGAGGAAAAGTATTTTCTAGAGAAAGTCTTCAGCATTCACTCCCCTTTTCAGATTGCCTTAACTGGAGAAAGATAGTACACCCAAGAGCATGTCTTTTTTCTAACTGTAACCTCTATCTAATAACTAGCCACTGTGGTGGTATACATGTCTGATTCCTTTGCTCAAACTCAGGACAAACTAAACAGTTGTCTCGGTTTCAAAAATTCTTATAGAGCTAGAGTTTTCTGTTGGGGCTACATTTCAGCTCAACTTCTCCTTTTGTCTAATTTTGCTTCCAGATCTTTCTCAGGCATTACTACCAAAATACCCCTAAGAAACCTCTTGTATGCTAATCTCCATCTAAGAATATATTTCTTTCTAAGTCCAATCTGTAACAATAGGTGCCAGTAGAAAGTAGTCCCTGCTGGTAATGAAAAATCAGTAACTTCTTAAGGTGGAGTACTGATAGTCCTACTACAAAATGGCAAAACAATTGCCTAAATCTTGACTTATGGTGAACTGGATGGTATGCTGGTAGAAGTGAATCTACTAACGGTACAATTTATCAGGTATTTAAGAAATATGTGGAATATGGTAACTACAAGTTCAATGGAATGAAGTTATTGTTAGTAACTCAGCTGAAGAAAATGAAAAGCTGAATGTGATCAATCAGAGATAAAAATTAAGTGAGCGAGTTGAAGGGCCTCATTGGTAGCATGAAAAAACAAAATGGCAGAGAAAAATGAGAACATTTCCAGAACTTAATCATAAGAAAGTAGCAGAGCCTCAATGATTAAGCTCAACTTACGCAGGGTCTACTATGCCAGGGTCAGAACTCTGGTTTGGGAGTTTGGAGACTCTGGCACATTAGGACATTTGAATTGACACACACAAAAATCTTGACTTCCCAAATTTCCTTGAACACCCTGAGCTTTCAGAAGTTTCTCACTCCTCTCTTATGAATTAGTGTTATCTCTTCACTTGAAAATAATGTAAACCCTCTCCCCAAACACACAACTTATGCCTACATCAGGATCTACCTCAACTCATTTCCTGGTCATTAGGCCAATAACTAGGGTTAATTAATAACATAATATGACAAGAGCTGGGCTGAGCTGTATAAGAGAGGAAAGGTCTCTATAACAAAAAATCTGCAGGACCTAACCTGCATATATTGGCAAAAGCTGGAAGAGTATGAATGAGGATGGATTCTGAGGTTTCTTGATCAAAGTATATGCAATATAAGGTATGATGATACAAAATCAATCACTTTGAGGATACTGTTTAGGGTACAGGGATATATTGGCAAAGATTCCAGAAGACAAGATGAACATGCTTCTAGGGTATCTGATAAAAGCTTGAGAAAAGTGATGGTCGACACAAATTAAGGTTAAAATACATGAATTCCAATGGATAAAGCTATAAAAGGTATTAAAAAAAAAATCCAGACATGCCCAAAGATTGTGCTGTTAAAGAAGGAACCAAGATCACAATCACATTCAGTATGGACTCTCCTCTCTAGACCATGGCTGGTACTAAGAGCTGTAATTACAGATCTGGGTTTACTAATGTCAAGAGTAATTATAGAACCTCAGTTTTTAGACACAGAATCCATTGACTATAGAAGAATCCAGATGCCAAGGAAGAAGAATATCTGGTATACTTCCTTCAGCAAAATACATTGTAATTACTCATCTAGTCTTTCTCCCAAGGGACCTATGGACATTTACTTAGGTCAAGAATTAAAAAAACAAATAAAAACAAAAAATGATCACTTTCCTCTTTCTTCCATGTCTTTTTTTTTATAATTAGTGATTTTAGTTCTAGTTTACTATTATTTAATATTTTAATAATTATTTTTTACTTATTAGGTGATTTATATTTGCATGCTATTCTGTAACCATAAAATCAGTTTTGTTTTTAATCAATAACTGTAGGTAGACAACATATATTTATCTGTGCTCAGAATTAAACCCTACTAATATAATATTAATGAACTTAAACCAATATTAACACACACACACACATACAGAGAAATCTAGAGAGGAAGAAAAAATAAGTGTGAGATATAAACATAGTTTTGAGAGTCAGAAACCTAAACAGGAGGAATAATAGACATGTTACTACGTACTTAAGTGCCTCTAGTGGGAGTATCTGTAATACCTGACCCCGTTAGAGCTGTAGAACTTCTAGGTTCAGCCTTCAGAGGCAAGGGACATTGTGGAATATGGGGTCTAACACAGAGTGATTGCTTGAAATCTTTATACACAATTGTTAAAGTAGCTAACCTCTCTCCTGCACCTACACATAGATCATTAAGCAATCTTCACAGAGACATACAATTGTGAAATTTTAGAATATGCTAACAATTACAGAGGAAAATATCAAGGTAATAGGAGCTTTCTGCAATCAGTAATGATGCCAGAAGAAAATGGAGCAATATTTTTAAAATTCTAAGGAAAAATAAATTCTCATGCACTATTCTCCATTCAATTGAATTTTAAATAAAAAGGTAGGGATAGAATAATGCCAATTTCAGAATTCAAAGAATCCAAAAATATACCTATCAAAGACTATTAAGAAGTTTACTTTTGCAAAACAAGAGAGCAAAGCATAGAGAAAGACTTGGATCTGCAAACACAAATAACAAGGAAACTCGCAGAGTGACAGTTTGAAAAAGTAAAAAGACAGTACAAATTCTTGGACAAGGTAGGAAAAGTAAAGAAGGAAGATCTCCAGGATTTAAATAAGAATGATAATAGCAATTATAAAAGAGGAAAGGACATATCTAATATGTGTGTGCATTTGGAAAATATATTGGGGTTTCTGAAAGATGTATTCAAGTCTCAGAGAAAAATAACATTACTCTATAGAAAACTAAAGAAATTAATAAAAAATTATTACATCTAAGAAAATAACATTTGTATTTTAAAGGGAAAAAGTAATCATAACATACTACTTCACTCAACAAAGAATCATATTTGCATACACATTCTTTGTAATATGAATTCTTCATTTAACTAGATAAAGAATAGATATTTTTACTTAGCAAAAATGTGCTATAACTATAATAGAAAGGTGGGAGGAGGAAAAAGATAAATTATCAGCTCTAATTTAAAAACACCAATAAATAATGTATGAATTTTATAGCTTAAAAATTGAATCATGGGTGTTATATAGAAATATGTATTAAAATACCAAAAGAAAGAGACTCAAGAATTGAAAGATGTTGCCTCTGGCAAAGGGACTATGAGATTGGGAGAATGGAGCAGGAGATTGCTGCTTCCGTTATGAATGATTTTGCATTAATTGATTTTTCCATAATATGCATGCAACAAATTTGTGTTACTTCCAAGTAATTTTTATATGTAAAATTACTTGGAAGTAACACAAAGTATATATTAAACTATGTCAATGATTATTTACAACTTTACTTTGTTGAGGTTTTTAATTGTGTACACTGAAATATCTCAAGATTTTCAGTAAGTAATATGAATTTTCTACTTTCTATGCCAGTGATTGGCAAACTCATTAGTCAACAGAGCCAAATATGAACAGTATAACAATTGAAATTTCTTTTGAGAGACAAATTTTTTAAACTTAAACTTTTTTTTTAAAATATAGTTTCATTGATTTTTTTACAGAGAGGAAGGGAGAGGGATAGACAGTCAGAAACATAGATGAGAGAGAGACATTGATCAGCTGCCTCCTGCATGCCCCCTACTGGGGATGTACCCACAACCAAGGTACATGCCCTTGACCGGAATCGAACCTGGGACCCTTAAGTCTGCAGGCCAAAGCTCTATCCACTGAGCCAAACCGGTTTCGGCTAAACTTAAACTTCTTCAAACGCCACTTCTTCCAAATAGACTCACCCAGGCCATGGTGTTTTGTGGAAGAGCCACACTCAAGGGGTCAAAGAGCCGCATGTGGCTTGCCAGCCACAGTTTGCCGACCACTGGCCTATGCTTATCTGTATCCTTCAGCAGGGAACAAATTAACTAGATAAACCCACAGAGGATTCATTTTTGAGGGACTGATGTTTTAGAGAAATTTGAAATCAGATTGATTTTTGTCATTTGTAAGTAACCTGCTTTTATTTGTGGGCTCATCTGTTCCTATGTTTGTCATAAATGGACCTGAATGTTTCTGCTACCTTTAAAACCCTTGACATTCAGAAATGTGTCCTGCCTAGTGCTCTCTTTGTGCTAATTTTCCTTAGCTCTTAGTGAGCTTTGGAAGGGTGCAGCTCAGGATTAGCACACCAGTTCACTTTTTCCTATTTCCTAAATCCAGATATATTGCTATACTATTCTAATTGTCCCTGATCACAAGAAAGGTGGCAAAGTGAAATAGATGCCTGTGGGTTTTTTAGCATCTTTTCCACAAATATGGGAAAACTTAATGTTCCTTACGTCCCAGTCCTGATTTTCTGACTATTAATTACCTAAAATATAGAGGTAGTTATGGAAGAAATACACCTGTAAATTGCTAAAGAAAGATATGTTTTGCAGGGCTTTTGATCCCTTTCCTCCCTCTCACAGTTACCAGCTTCCTCATTGATATTTTAGCCTCTCTCCATCTCTGTATACCCTGCCTTTTCAGGATACAAACATGCGCAAGTTGCCCTTATTCCAGCACTTTGGCAAGAGATAAAAGTGTGCTAGTTAAAGAAAATCTATAGTGACTGTTTCTATAAGGAGAACAATACTTTTGGAAGAAAATACTTAGAAAGTACTCCTAATTTATCTTGTGAGTGAAATTATAAAATAGATTAAATTAAACAAAGAAAAATATAAACCCATAAAATTATGTACACAGATATTGGTAATAATTTGAGACATCATGGAAAACATGTGGAATATTTTAGAACTACTGTAATTTTAAAATGTAAAAAAGAATTGCCCTATAAGCTACAGTTCTACAAGCTTTATTTGAGTATCAGGAAAATGCTAACATAATACAGTAAAATTCTTATTAATTCTTAACACAGGGGAGCAGAGAAAGAAAAAAAAACAGAATTGCAATTAACTTGCTTGAGATTACAATTTTTTTTTATTAAAGTAACAGAGCGTCTGGATATCTGGGGACTAGCAGTCCTCTTGGTATCCTAAATAAACTGCTATTGGATTAATAATGTTTTCTGTTAACACAAAACAAAGCTATAGATTAATGGGAGGGAAATAACATGCTGGGTAACATGGCTTTTTGAAAAAGAAAATTCTTATATTAAAATTATGACTTTGTAATAGGCCAAAATCATTGTAGAGCTCTGTCCACATTACCTCAAAGCATAAATAAAAATATTGGAACTGCAACTATTTTTATTATCCAGAAGAAATCTCTAATGCTAAAGAGTTTTCTAGCAATAATCAGTAATAATCTTAACAAAAAAATTGTTTTGTTTTTTTTTGCTGGGTATCTTATAATGACATTCAGTAAATGTGCTATAGAGAAATAACCACAAGAAGGGAAATGTGCTCATTGGTAAAAACGCCTGCTCCTGATCATGAATTGAAGGAGTGGCACAAAACTAAAACAGAAGAAACAAGAATGAGTTTAACACAGGCTGATTGTTAAGGGTTACTATATCATAGTACTTAGTTCTCAAAATCTGTGTTTAAGTCTCCCTATGATACATAAAAAAATTATGGGGGTAATTTTGTTGGCCCATGGCAGGTTAGGATATGATTTTTAAAAATTTAAAGTAAAAGCCAATCTATAAAATTGAAGTATATATTTTATATAGATGAAAAATATGTATTAACATACTGGGTTAAATAAAGTACATTATTAAGATTCATTTCCCCAGTTTCACAGTCTCACTATATAATCCAGCAATCGTGCTCCTAAAGATTTATCCAACTGAATAAAAACTTATATCCAACAGAGATGTTTATAGAATCCCATTCATAATTTCCAAAAACTGGAAACAATCAAGATTATCTTCAATAGGTGCATGGATAAGCAATTTGGTATATCCATGCAATGAAATAATGTTCAGCGACTTAAAGAAAAAAGAACTATACATTTGTGGAACAACCTTGAATGCATATTGCTAAGTGAATGAAGAGACTCTGAAGAGGCCTTGTACTATGTGATTCTAATTATATGATATTCTACAAAAGACAAAACACTGACAATAAAATGGTCAGTGAGTGCCAGGAGTTGAGTGAACGTGTTAAATAAAAGGGTTCCTCATCCCCAAGATGTGAAACTATTCTTTATCACATAATCGTCAATATATGACATTACACAAATGTCAAAATCCATAGAACTTTATAGCACAAAGACTCAGAAACCAAACAAACAACCTTCTGGTCAGAGAATCTCAGTATGCAATGCAGACTGACAAAAGTATTTAAATGTATTACAGATATATGAAACAAGTTTACTGAATTGGTTGAGGAAAAGAGTGTTTATCTAAGTCACTTTGGAAATAACTGAAGTCTGTCAACTAAAGGAGAAAAAAAGAAAAACAAATAAACAAACACTACCAGTAAGCACTATACACTTGTTCATAAAGTTGTTCTCCTTGGGTTAATAGGTTTCTCATGAAACTTTAGTAGAAATTGACATATAAAGTAGGAAGAGGAAGCTCAAATGAATCATATGGCAATTAATTAGTTGGGGACACCAGTATGAACTAATTTAGATACAGAAAATTATATGTAGAATTATTTATGAAAATCCTATATAATAAAAGCCTAATATGGAAATGGACAGAACAGAGAAACAACTGGTCACTATGATGCACTCTGACCACCATGGGACAGATGCTCAATGCAAGAGCTGCCCTGAGCCTGCAGGCCCCAGGCCGGCCAAGGTGGTGCCAGGGAGGGCCCCTGATCACTCCACCAGTCACCCTGCAGGTCGCCCCACAGATTGACCCTGATTGCTGGCTAGGCCTACGGACCCTACTCATGCACAGATTTCATGTACTGGGCCTCTAGTTGTATATAAATATATTAATACACCTGCATATAGTTCCTTGCTGTCAGTTGCGAGGGCCTAGAAAAATTGACATCCCAGTAGCAATGAGTCTACCTTGTGCCCAGGTCTTGATTTTTAACACCATTCTCCAGTAAAAGAAACCTGGGATCCTTGGAGAAATGGCTGCTTCTAGAACGAGGACAGAACATACTAGTAGACAAGGTGAATCTAGAGCACCTTGTATCAAAAAGTAAGGGAGTGTTCAAAAATAATAAATAAAACCCACATTTCTGGTGTATTAAAAACTACCCACAGAAATCAACTGAAAGAGATCACAATTGCCAAAACAAGGACAATATCAGAAATAGTAGAAATAAAATAGTATCAGGATACAACCCAAAGTATAAAATAAATATGCAGGAGTCCATAACAATGTAAATATATGATTGAATAAATAAATAAATATGGAGAAAAGACAAACCTTTCATGCAAAAGAATTCCAAATAATTTTTATAGCACTTCACTCTCAACAAGTAGAGCATATCTTTCCATTCTAAGTGTGGGCTGCACATAGTGTCTTCAAAAAAAAAAAAGTAAAGAAGGGAAAAGAGTAACTTTACAGTGAAAAAATCTGAAAAATTCTACCTCAGCTAGATGACCAAGGTCAACATAAATAGCAGTAAGTTATGCTGGTTTTATGTACCCTTCTGAAAATATATTAATTTGGTGAATCATTAAAAAAAATCAGACAAATCCCAATAGAGAGACATTCTATGAAATAAATACCTGTCCAGTATTCCTTAAAACCAAGTTATCAAAATCAAGAAAAGTTGGAACCACTATTCCAGCCAACAGTTTTCTTAAGAGAAATAACAACTAAATGCAATGTGATATCCTGAATAATATCCTAGAACAGAGAAAGGAGATTAGATGAAAATCTAAGTAAAGTTGAGCCAAGTATGGAATTTCACTAATAATATATTGGTAATGATATTTATATAATAAATCCTATATAATAATGAGGTAATACGCAAATTGACCTTCACGCCCTTACAAGATGGCTGCCCTCACGTCATCACAAGATGATCACCACAAGATGGCCACCCCCACATCATCACAAGATGGCCACCCTGGAATCCCACAAGATGGCCACCATAAGATGGCCATCCCCATGTAGTCACAAGATGGCCAGCAGGGGAGGGCAGTTGGGGGAGACCAGGCTGGCCTGCAGTTGAGGGGGACCAGGTCTGCAGGGGAGGGCAGTTGCAGGGAAGCCAGGCATACAGAAGAAGGCAGTTTTATATCCATACATTTTTCATAATTCAATAGATTTCTGAAAATTGAAAGCAAAACATAATTCACAACATAAAATTACTAGAGGCCTGGTACATGAAATTTGTGCACGGGGTCGGGGGATGGTGTCCCTCAGCCCAGTCTGCATCCTCTCCAATCTGGGACTCCTCAAGAGATGTCCGATTGCCCTCTTACAATCCAGGACTGCGGTCTCCCAACTGCTCACCTGCCTGCCTGCCTGATTACCCCCTAACCACTCCCCTGCCAGCCTGATTAATTCCTAACTGCTACCCTGCCAGTTGCCCCCAAATACCTTCCCTTGCTGGCCCAGTACCCCCCAACTGCCCTTCCCTGCTGGCCATCTTGTGGTGGCCATCTGTGATCACATGGGGGCAGCCATCTTGTACGAGGATGTGACAGTCAATTTGCATATTGCCTCTTTATTATAAAGGACTAGTGGCCCTGTACATGAAATTCGTGCAAGGGACATTGTCCCTCAGCCTAGCCTACACCCTCTTCAACCTGGAACCTCTTGGGGAATGTCCGACTTCTGAATTAGGCCTAAAACAGCAGTCGGTACCACAATCCAGGACCGATGGCTCCTTACCAATTGCCTGCCTGATTGCTTATAACCACTTTGCCTGCCAGCCTGCCCACCCCCAACTCCCCCCACCAGCCATCTCACCCCCATTTTCCCCCTCCTTGCTCTCCTCCTTGCCCCCAACTGCCCCCCACTACTGGCCTGCTTGCCCCCAATGCCCTCCCTGCCAGCCTGCTAGCCACCAAATGCCCACCCCCGTTGGCCTGATTACCTCTAACTTCCCTCCCCTCCTGGACTGATTGCCCCTAACCACCTCTGCCTTGGCCCTGCCACCATGGCTTTATCCAGAAGGACATCCAGGAAGGTCTCCTGGTCTAATTAGCATATTACCCTTTTATTAGTATAGATAGAGGCCTGGTGCATGAGCGGGGGGAAATGGCTGGTCTTCCCTGAAGGGGGTCTCGGATCAGGGTGGGGGCGGAGCCTGCCTGGGTGAAAGGCCTGGAGTGGTTTTCAGATCAGTCATGCCCCCATCAGGTTGAAGGTCCCTGCTGGGGGAGCAGGGACTCATGGCCATTTATAGGCTGTCCACACCCTCATCAGGTGAGAGTCCCAGTTGGGGGGCATGGCTGGCCTGGGCGAGGGGCAAAGGGCCATTTGGGGCTGGCCAAGCCCCCAGCTTTGTCTGAAAGGATCTCCAGAAGATCTCTGGAAGGTCTTCCAGTCTAATTAGTATAATACTCTTTTATTAGTATAAATTATATATTATTAATGCTTTTAAAATGACACTATATTTGTAATACTATAATAATATATAATGTATCAATGTTGGTTCATTTATTATAAAACAATTATCATGTTAATGCAAGATGGTAATAGAGAAAAGTGAATGCAGGTTATATGGTCATCCTCCACAACATCTTTGCAGTTATTCTGTAAATATAAAATTGTTCTAAGCAATAAATATTTTAAAAATAAGAATAATGACTAAATAGAGTCGTTTTAGCAAATATTAATTAAGACAGAAAGGTACATGAGAGTATGCATAGAATGCTACCTTCAATGGAAGCAATATAAGAAAAATCTATATGTGTGTATAATTCTCTATGTGTACATACCCACTTTTTCATAAAGAAACAATGGGATGAAAAAATCAAGAACTAGTAAAACTTATAACCAATAACAAAAAGACAGAATGGGAGAGAGTTTGGGGATAGTTATTAAAGTTATATATCTCAGTATATGTTACTTTATACATTTAACTTTGCATCTATATAGACATTTTGCGTAATTTTTAATAAAACAACTCGGTCTTTAAAAAAGAAGCTGGAATAAGTGAGCTTACTGGCATATCAAATTGTTGGCAAAGCCATACAGATAATTTTTCAAGTGAAGAGATACATTTCAAGAGAACTTTGAAACACACAGTTTTTGAGGCTGCACCTCCCTAGTGAGAAGTTCTAAAAACAAAATATCCACGAAGTACCTAAACCACATTCATTTATCTAATTCTTGATATTAATATTACTTTTGTTATTTGGAAACTAAGAGAGAGAATCTATGCTAATAAAAGGGTAAATGCTAATTAGGGTGAACATCTTCTGGATGTCTATCTGGACAAAGCCACAATGGCTGTGAGGCCTGGGACTCACAGCAGTCATGGGCTCACAGCAGCTACGGGCTCAGGCAGCAGGGAGCCCTGGCAGATGTGAGGCCCAGGGCTCAGGCCTTGCAGCTGCCACAGCCAGCAGTGGCAGCAGCAGCAGGGTGATGAGGGCAGTGCCTTCCCCTGATCAGCATGGTCGCCTCCTGCAGAGGATTCCCGGACTGTGAGAGGGGGCAGGCCAAGCTGGGGGACCCCCCTCCAGTGTACAAATTTTCATGCACTGGGCCTCTAGTTTTATAAAATTTGAAGATATTCTGTTGAGGAGATGCTAAACAATGACACTACGCTTGGATAAATAAAAGGCAGAGCTCTTTGTTATTTACAGCTCAGAACAAGAAAAGGCTCACACACAAGTCACATAAGAGATTGTACTAGGGACAAGATAACAGCAAGCTGGAGGTATAGGGGACATTTTATGTATAGCAAGCAGAGTGGGATTAGCTAGGTTTCACAGGATCCTTGTGGATTGGCAAGTTTGAACAATTTTTCAGGTTCCTTGGAATAAGGGATATCCCTTGTTATCTAATACTTGGCTCCAGGATGATTCCAGCAGGTACACAGAAACCCCAGAATGTGAGGGCTGTAATAAGGAAAGTATTTGGGAGAGAGGGGGTGGTAATCAGCTGCTTAGGAAAGGGAAATGACTGGTCTCTAAGTAGGGTCTCAAAAAATGACAAAACTAGTATTCGGAAAGAAAATAATATAGGTAGACAAATGCATATATACATATATACATACATATATACTACATAAAAATAGAAAGAAAAATAGATGATTGATAGAGTGAAGAAGGACCAAACATTATTATTAATATCATGAGAATCAAACATTGTCTGGGTAAATAAAAACTATAATCTTTCATTTGAGTTAAATTTCATTTCCTATTGCAAAAATTATGTGTTTTTTCATTTTGTCCACTGAAGAGGGCTAAAAACAATATGGCAATTCAGTAGCAATTAGTACTTTAAGTGTCCATATTATGATCTCTAAATGCCATTTATAATTAAAAGGATCCACGACTTCTAGGAAAAATGCCTGAATCTATGTTTGAGCAGGAAATGTAAATGTGTAAGATATAGACACACTGTGCTTAAAAGCAAGAAATTATCAAAACAACACAGGAACCAAATTTAAAGGGTTTCTAATAACCTCTGTGTTATGATACACCAAGTGTCCTTTTTTTTGTTAATTCTCACCTGATGATATTTTTCCATTGATTTTTAGAGAGTAGAATGGAGAGGAAAAGATAGAGAGAAACATTCATGAGAGAAAGACACATTGATCAGTTGCCTCCTGCATGCACTCTGACAAGGGTGTGGGCCAGGGAAATGGAGGTATATGCCCTTGACTAGAATCAAACCCAGAAACTTTTTGTCTGCAAGCAGATGCTCTATCCACTGAGCCAAACCGACCAGGGCTCACCAAGTGTTCTTAGCCAACATATACATGGGATCTTGAATGTCAAAGCAGTTTACTAAACCTGGTTCTTCTGCGCAAAAGCTTAGGCTAAAAGTGACTGGACTGGAAAAGTTCTATGCCCACTATTTCAGGAACCTAAGAGCACATTTCACCTTTAACAACCAACTTAGTCTATTGATCCAGCTGATTTCAGCCCTCCAGGTGATGTTATCTCAGGAAGCTTATCTATTCCAAGTCACTAGAATCTGGACAGGTCACTCTTGTATATATTGATATGTTTCAGTAGTTGAAAACTTGGGGAAAGAAAGGGTGTTCCAATTCCTTTTTTGCCAAAAAGTCCCTAAAGTTTCTTTTATTATTATTATTCAAAATGTTTCATATACTCTTCCTCTACCCACCAACCACTCTTCATACTGAATATCTTTTCTTACACTCCAGAATAATTCATATTTTTCCTTCCTGAACTCAATAAACAAAAAGAGCAAAAACTTAATAGCAATAGTATGAAATATTAAATTCAAATAAAAATATAAAAAGAATAAACAGTTATTTTATATGAACCAAACTTAAAACTTTTAGATTAAAAGAATCATGGAATTTTATGTGTCAAATAACAAAATAAAACTATATAAAGCAAAAATGTTAGAGAGACAATTATTAAGGAACTTTCAATGCAACTCTCTTTTTTGCTCGATCAACAGATAAAAAGTATTGAAATATGTTGACAAGTTGACAAGTGATAATATAATTAAGAAAATGATTACAGGGAACATTTGGATTTTTAATGCTACAAACAGATTTTAGACTTCCTTTTCAAGAATCATGGAACATTTGTAAAAATTGATAAGGGCCCAAGCTCTCTTATTCAAAACATAAGAAAGTAAACAGATTTAGTTCTTTAGGCACTAGAGAATTAAGTTATAAATTAGTAATAAATACTTTTTAAAACCCTGGCTGGTGTGGCTCAGTTGGTTAAGCATCATTCCTTTCACCAAAAGATTGCCAGCTCAATTCCCAGTCAGGGCATATGCCCAGGATTCTGGCTATATTCCTGATAAGGGCATGCAGGAGTCACATCAACGTTTCTCTCTTCCTCTCTCTCTCTGTCTCTAAAAATCAGTAATAATAAAAAATATTTTTAAAAATGAAATACTTTTTAAAAACTCAAATTAATGAAATTTAAAAATTCTCCCAAGTTACTATTGAATCAAAGAAATAAATTAAACCATAAACCATAAAAATGAGAACATTGTGTATTAAAATATGAAATGTAGCTCTAATATTGCTTTTGCCTTTCTTTCTATTGATTTAGAACAGCGGTTCTCAACCTGTGGGTGGTGACCCCTTTGGGGATCGAATGACCCTTTCACAGGGATCGCCTAAGACCAGCGGAAAACACCTATTTCCCATGGTCTTAGGAAGCAACAGACCGCTCCTCGGTGTAGCAAAGTGTAGCAATGTAGTTTACTGTTGTCATATGAAGACTGTTACCCATGCTACACCATGATTCAAGACCAAATTTCATTTATTTGTAATTAGAAATAAATATTTCACAATATATAATTACATATTGTTTTTGTGATTAATCACTATGCTTTAATTATGTTCAATTTGTAACAATGAAAATACATCCTGCATATCAGGTATTTACATTACAGTTCATAACAGTAGCAAAATTACAGTTATGAAGTAGCAATGGAAATCATTTTATGGTTGGGTGTCACCACCACATGATGAGCTGCATTAGGAAGGTTGAGAACCACTGATTTAGAAGGTAAAAAAGCTAGAGACCACATTTTCCATCCTCCTTTGTAACTAGATTTGGCCATGAAACTATAATCTGGCCAATAGGATAAAGAGAAATAATTGGGATAATTTCTAGATCATCATCATAATTATAGATGAAGTCATTTACTGTAGACTAGCTCTGGGAGTTGTGTTAGCTTGGTTCTAATCATGCAGATGAATACAATACTGCAGGAAAGACAGAATAAGAAAATAAAAGAAACTTAAGTCCCTGAATGATACCATTAAGTAGAGCCACTTAATGACTTAGACATATCTGGACTATTAAATTGGAGAAAAATACAGGGGAGGGCAAAAGTAGATCTACAGTTGTGTTTGTATGGAAAATGCAATACTCTGTCCTATCTAATAAAAGAGTAATATGCAAATTTAACCATCACTTTGTGACAAAAATGGTGGCTCCCATAGCCACAAGATGGTGGTGCTCAGTTCTCTTAGCTCCGCTGGAGTCACCCAGTCTCAGGGAGAGCTGCCACTGAGAGCCTGCAGAGTAAAAGGCCTGAGGGAATGGTGCCAAGAGGCCCTCCTGACCCTTATACAAAAACAAAAACAAAAACAAAAACAAATTCACTCCCCACAGCATGATCCTCTGCCAGTGGTGGCAGCCTGGGCTGGGGTCTCAGCCTGGCAGGGGTGCAATTCCCTGCCAGTGGCAGTGGCCTTGGCTAGGGTCTCAGTCTGGAAGGGGTGTGTGCCCCCACCACATCATCCCTTCCCAGTGGTGATAGCCTGGGGTTTCAACCACTGAGTCACACCAGCCACGCAGATGTGGAGAAATCTTAAAAGTTTTTCTCTTTTTTAAAAAATATTTTTTATTGATTTTTTACAGAGAGGAAGGGAAAAGGATAGAGAGCTAGAAACATCTATAAGAGAGAAACATTAATCAGCTTTCTCCTGCATACTCCCCACTGGATATGTACCCCCAACCAAAGTACATGCCCTTGACCGGAATTGAACCTGGGACCCTTGAGTCTGCAGGCCAATGCTCCATCCACTGAGCCAAATAGGTTAGGGCTGTCCAATATGTTAAAGAAAAAAACATTATCTAATAAAGAGGGAATATGCAGGGGAAGGCATTTGGGGATGACCAGGTTGTCAGGGGAGGGTAGTTAGGGATGATCAGGCCCACAGGAGAGGGCACTTAGGGGCAAACAGGCTGGCAGGGGAGCAGTTAGGCATCAATTAGGCTGGCAGGGGAGTGGTTAGGGGGGTCATCAGACTGACAGGCAGAAGCAGTTAGGGGAAATCAGACAGGCAGGCAAGCAGTTGGGAGCCAGCAGTCCTGGGTTGTGAAAGGGATGTCTGACTGCCTATTTAGGCCCAAGGCCACCTATGGCAGGTAGACATCACCAAAGGGATTCCAGATTGAAGAGGGTGCAGGTTGGGCTGAGGGAACACCCCCCCCC
>JAAGEH010000286.1:2574274-2630558 GCA_011751065.1 Lasiurus cinereus | reverse complement strand
ATATAAATAAAGAGCCAGGGTTCATAATGTCCAAAATGACCAAATGGACAACTGAACACTGGAAGTCAGTTCTGCAGTCAGTGCTGATTTGCCATGGCACCCAGCACTGACTGCTGAGGGGGCTGCAGAACAGTCCCAAAGAAAGGCCCAGAGAGAGAAGCAGGATCTGATCTATAGCCTTTGTGGCAGCTGCTGATCAGCCCTGCCTCTTTAGTCAGGCCCTGAGATAGGCCCAGAGATGCTGATTAGCATAGAAACCAACCAATCAGAACCAAATCTGGGTGAACTACAAGGAGTCAATGGCTGCTTAGGAGGCGGAGCTTTTGACACTGACTGGCATAGAAACTGACCAATCTAAACCTAATATGAGTGAACTGTGAAGGCAGAACCTAAGGTGAGAGCTGAGGAGAGTTTTTTAAGGCAACAGGTGTTTATTGTAAGGTGTAAGAAAGCAGTTCAATTTTTTAATGACCAGTTTGGCAGTATAGTGAATATAGCTGGATATCAATCCAGATGGAAGAATTATGTATTTTTATCTGCCAAGAGCATCTCCTCCTGCTGAGAAAGGCTTCCCCTCCCCATTTAAGCAATCCTATCCTATATAATCTGTCTATACTAATAAAAGAGTAATATTCTAATTAGCTGGGTTGACCAGGCATCTTCTGGATGTTTTACTTCCTTCTGGACAAAGCCATGGTGGGTGGGACTGAAGCAGAAGCAGTTAGGGGCTATTGGGCCAATATGGGAGGGCAGTTGGGAGAGAGATCAGGCTGGCAGTGGAGGGCAGTTGCGGGCTAGATCAGACATGCAGGGAAAGGCAGTGTGGGGTGAGATCAGGCCAGCAGAGGAGGGCAGCTGGGGGCAACCAGGCCAGCAGGGGAGGGTAGTTAGGGGAGATCATGCAAGCAGAGGCAGTTAGGAGTGATCAGGCAGGAAGGCAGAAGGGTTAGGGAAAATCAGGCAGGCAGGCAGGTGAGCAGTTAGGAGCCAGTGGTCTCAGGTTGTAAGAGGGATGTCCAACTGCTGGTAGGGATCAGGCCTAAACCAGCAGTTGGACATCTCCCAAGGGGTCCCCAATTGGAGAGGGTGCAGGCTGGGCTGATCAAACTCCCCACATCCCATGCACAAATTTTGTGCACTGGGCCATTAGTCTTTCCTAATAATAGAGAAACATGTAAATTGACCATAACTCCCCTATGCCCACAGCCAATCAGAGGGAGTATGCAAATTAACCCAATAAAGATGGCAGTTAATTTGCATACTACCTGGATCCTAGAAACCTCCTTGGCACCCAGGTCACTCCCACGTGGCCATCCCACAGGGGCTTTAAGCTTGGGGGTTGTGGGTACTTGATTCCCAAACCTAAAGCCTGTGGCAGAGGCTATAGGCTTGGGAAGGAGCTGAGCCTGCGATCAAAGGGAAGGGGGTGCCCGCCTCCCAAGACTACATACAGCCTGGGGTGGAGGCTGTAGGTTTGGAAGGGGCTGAGCCTGGAATCAGAGGGAAGGGGGAAAATAATCAATGAAAACATATCCTCAGGTGAGGATAAAAAGCAAAAGAAAGAAAGAAGTGTCATATGTTATGAAAGGCACATCTTGAAAATGCCTCAAGAAAGTTGTTATTTTTTCATGGTTAAGGGACTGGAGTCCATGTTGATGAAAATACCTTGGTAGCTGTGGTGATTGGCAGTGGCTGCAGTAGCAGGGTGATGGGGCTGGCGCCTTTCCCTATCAGCCTGGTCACCTCCTGCAAAAGGAGGACAGACTGCTCCAACAGGGAGTAGGCTTAAGTCATCAGTAGGACATCCCTTGAGGACTCCCAGTATGTGAGAGGGGGCAGGCTGGGCTGAGGGACCCCTCCCTAGTGCACAAATTTTGTGCATCAGAACCTTAGTCTACAATAATAAAAGCATGATATGCTAATTAGACTAGACATCCCTCTGGATGTCCTTCCAGACGAAGCCAGGGCTGTGAGGGAAGCCCAGGTCCTGGGTGCCTGCCAGTGGCCAGAGAGAAACCTGAGAGTTCTGGGTGCCAGATGGGAACTAATGCCAGTAGTCGGGGGAAGGAAGGCCTACTCTTACATGAATTTTGTGCATAGGGCCTATAGTTAATAAATAATAACACAAAAATAAACTGTGCTTCATGTACCCATAACTATGAACCTACTTTTGCCCAGCCCTGTATATTCTGAGATCTGTTTGTTGCATCAGCCTCATCTCTCTTGTCACTAAAAAGTCATGTGGCCAAAACTGTTGTTATAATTTCATAGTGTTAGATTTCTTTATTGATAATTAAGATAAAATGAAAGCAAGTTAAGTATTGAATACAGGTAAGTCATAAAAAAAAGAGAAAGAAAAATAGCACAAATTCTTAATATAATAGCTAAAGGAAAGAAAGATGAAGTCAGAAACTAATAAATTAGAAAAACAGAGAGGAACAGAAATGGTAAACAAATATAGTAAAATAGATAAACATCACAAGTCAAATTAATTACAAGGCCTGTAAGAGAGTTGCATGAAAAAAAATTTTTTTTTTAAATGAGGATAGCCCCCACTGGTTTGGCTCAGTGGATAGAGCATCAGCCTGCAGACTGAAGGGTCCTGGGTTCAACTGCAGTCAAGGGTGAATGCCCAGGTTGTGGGCTCAATCCCCAGTATGGGGGGTGCAAGAGGCAGCTGATCAGTGATTCTGTCTCACCATTGATATTTCTATTTCTCTCTCATTCTCCCTTCTTCTCTGAAATCAATAAAAATATATATATTTTTTACAAAATGAGAATATGCTAAGAAAGATTAAAAGAGCTAATGAGCCCAATGGGTGTGGCTCAGTGGTTGAGTGTCAATTTATGAACCAGGATGTCATGGTTTGATTCCCCATCAGAGCACATGCCCATGCTGTGGGCTCAGTTCTAGTAGGGGGAATATAAGAGGCAGCTGATCAGTGATTTTCTCTCATCACTGATGTTACTATCTCTTTACCCCTCTCCCTTTCTTTCTCTGAAATCAATTAAAAATATCTATACTAATAAAAGGGTAATATACTAATTTAGATCAGATCAACTGAGCATCTTCCGGTCATCATGCCTCCCTTCCGGACAAAGCCATGGTGGTGGGGGCCAAAGCAAAGGTGGTTAGGGGTGATCAGGCAGGCTGGCAGAGAGGTTAGGGGCAATCAGGCAGACAGGCAGGTGAGCAGTTAGGAGCCAGCAGTCCTGGATTGCAAGAGGGATGTCCAACTGCCAGTTTAGGCCCACTCCCTAGTTTTTTGTTTTGTCTTGTTTTTTGTTTGTTTGTTTTTTAAATGACCTTATGATTTCAGAAGATGCAAATGAAACCCAATTCAAATGCCATGACCACCAAGGACAAGTTCCTTCCTTATACCCCATAGGGCTACAGTTTCTGCAGTATGTATCAAGCACCTCTACTCTATGTGTGGCTTCAAAGGGCATCCTAGTACCTTGATAAAGAAACATTAAACCTGGGATAGCTCTGGTGATGTGTGCAGTGAACACACTCACTAATTGCTGAGCATTTTGATGAACTTATTTAGAGTCATTGTTCAGAGAAGTAAAAAATTGCCAGGGTAAACACTGTGTGTCATGGATAATTCACTGCAATGCCAGGCCAAATTAAACCTCAGTGAGTGTGACGCTCTCAGCCTGCATGGTAATGTTATGATCAGCATTAAAAAAAAAAAAGCTATTTTCTGACATAAAATCCATCTTTTGTCATATATTTTCTGTAAATTGGTCCCCTTGCCACTTTTGAATGACTTATGTTCATGATATATAAAGTTGTATTTAGAAAAGAGTCACTAAGACATAGCACTCAAAAATAAAATATGTTTTTACTATCCCCTTTTCTGGCATATTTGAGAATGACTGTTACACAACAGAAACAAAGCCTATGCTGCAGTAATAGACTACAGCAGAGCTTCATCCCAACATAGGTAGAAAGGAATTTATCAGTCAAATTTAAGACTGTGGAAGCTTTGCTAGGCATTCCTCTTGGTTATGAATAAATAGATCAATTTTGATAAAGAAAGCATACTCCTAGTAACCCCTGAAATCCTTACTTTTGTCTGAATTCCAATATGTTATAAGAAGAATTATCCTAGCTACAAGAAGGCCATAGTGAGGACATCAACTACTTGGTGATGAAGCCATAAAGCTGGGTCAGCATTTTATGAAATTACAAGATTAATCTTCTATGAAGAAATGACAGGATAGGTACATACAGGGGAGACAACGGAGCTTCTTTTGACTTTAGCAAAAGCTTCACAGTCGTCCCTTTACTACATCATTATCAATTCAGTAAGAAATTATGGCCCAGACTGTCTAATTGTTAGTTAAAGGGTCACTCAGAATAAATTTCCTACAGAAGAGTAATGTTACCCAGAGGGGACATAGAAAGCAATGTTCTGCTTAGGTGAATACTGGGACCAATTTTTTTTTTTTTTTAAGTTCATCAGTGTACTAGGTAATGGGAAAAAATCTATTGTAGGTTGGTGGAGATATTTAGTAACATTCAGGTTAAGAAGATAATCCAAAATGATATTTGCAATAAACACAGTGGATTTAAACATGTATGAGCCTTGGGTAAGTTATTCAGAGAAAGAATAAAGAAATAGAGTAGAAACAAGGATTTAACATTAATGAAAAAGAAGGGATCATTATTCAAGGAGCAGGCAGAAAGAATTATCTGTAGGATGCATTTCACATAAATATTTTTCTAGCTTTTAAAACTTAATTTGCTCAAAAACAATAAATATTCTTCCAGAAATCAGCTTCCCTTTTGCCCTTCTATTTTGTTAAGAGTCAACATTGTTCCTATTAGTCAGCCTATAATCTTTGGTGTTATGGTCTTAATAGTGCTTTCTTTTTCTCTACCCATTTTTACTTTATATTCCCTCTCAAAACTATTTTCATCTTCTTCATGCTAGTCCACTTCCCCAGGATCCTCAACATCCCATGCCTCCAGCATTGCAATAACCTAGTGGATTAATTATTTCAATTTTGAGGCTATTGTAAATGTCATTTTTATTTCAATTTTCAATTGCAAAAATATAATAATGCAATTTATTTTTTATATTGACTATTTCTTGCATTCATGCACAACTCAGTTATCAATACTGTAGCTTTTTTTGTAGCTTCTGAGGTACTTTATATTAACAAATGAAGTTCTGAGTGAATAAATATAGTTTTTCTCCTTTCTAATTTAGATACTTTTTTCCCCTTTCCATTTAGAACTATATTCCTAATTTCTTTTAGTTAAAATGCCCATGATAGCCCAACGGGTATGGCTCAGTAGTTGAGCATCTGCCCAAAAACCAGGAGGTTGCCTGTTGATTTTCAGTCAGGACATATGCCTGGTTTGTGGGCTCCATCCCCAGTAGGGGGCAGGCAGGAAGCAACTGATCAATTATTCTCTCTCATCATTGATGTTTCTGTCTCTTTCTTCCTCTCCTTTTCTCTCTGAAAACAATAAAAATATATTTTAAAATATTGTATCTCAAAACTTCTGAGGTCTAACTGAAATTAGGGTTAGAAGAAAATTTTTAGCCTGAAAATACATTAAAAGGCTAAAAAAAATCTATGATTTAATCATTCACCTACAACAAAGGTACGAGATAATTCAGTAGAAAAAGATAATTTTTTCAAGAAATGATGCTATAATATTGGATCATATTTTTTAATGTAATTCAATTCATACTTCATCCCATACATAAAAATTAACTAAAATGGATCATATACCTAAATGTAAAACCAAAAACTACAAAATTTTTAGAAGAAAACATGAGATTGTGATTAAGATTAGGGCAAATCCTTAAAAACCAAGTAAATAATTGGACTTTATCAACATTAAAAATTCTGTTAATAATTTAACAAAATTTAAATTATGGCTTGGCTCAGTGGATATAATTGAAGGGTCCTGGGTTCGATTCTGGTCAAGGGCATGTACCTTGGTTGTGGACACAACCCCAATGGGGGGTGTTCAGGAAGCGGCTAATCAATATTTCTTTCTCATTGATGTTTCCAACCCCCTATCCCTCTCCCTTCCTCTCTGTGGAAAATCAATAAAATATATTTTTTAAAATTCTGTTATTCAAAAGACTGTTAAGAAAAGTAAATTGCAAATAACTAAGTGGGAAAATATCTTCAAATTATATATTTGACAAAGTATTTGAATCCAGAATACAAAAAGAGCTCAAAACTCAACAATAAGGAAAGGAGCAGCACACATGTTAAAATGGACAACATATTGAATAAACATTTCACCTAACAAGATATGGCAAAGAAGCACATGAAAAGATGCTCAACATCATGAGTCATTAGGGAAATTCATATCAAAACCAGGAAGAGCTACTATTACAGTTTTTAGGTAAAACTAAACAGATTAACTAACAAGAATGTAATGGAAGTGAAATTTTCATGGTTCAGAATGTAAACTGGAACAACTACTTCAGAAAACACTTTGGCAGTTGTTTTCTTTTAAATTAAATACACAACTACTATATGATTCAGCCTTCCTACTCCTAGATACTTAACCAAGAAAAATGAAAATGCGTTTACACAGAAACTTTTACATAAATATTCATGTAGTTTTATAAGACTGAAGAATTGAAACCAACCAAAATGTCCATTAATAACTGTATGACTATCATTGAAATATATTTATTCAATGGAATAACACTAAGCAATATAAAGGAATACATTACCTGGTACACATTACTAAATATTTATGTTTATGAAAAGAAATCAAATAAAAAGAGTATATGTTGTTTAATTCCATTTATATAAAATTCTAAGAGTTACAAAATAATGTATAGTGACAGAAAGCAGATTAGTAGTTACCCACATAATCCTGAAGATAGAAGTAGAGAAGGGATATGAGGAATGTATTTCAACAAGTAGCTGGCTGGTGTGGCTCAGCAGTTGAGCATCAACCCAGGAACCAAGAGGTAGACAATTTGATTCTCAGTCAGGGCACAGGCCCAGGTCGTGGACCAGTGTGTGCAGAAGACAACTAAAGGATGATTTTCCTGCCTCATTGATGCTTCTATCTCCATCCCTCTTCTCTATCCCTTTCTCTTCCTCTTTCTCTTAAAAATAATCAATAAAAATCTATTTTTAAAAGACTTAAGTAAACTTTTAATGGTGATAAATATGGTGGTTTGTTTTTTTGTTCTTGTTTTTTAAATGGTAACTAAATGTAAACCTGGCTGGGTTTCTCATTGGCTGGAACATCGTCCTGCATACCAAAGGTGGATGTTAGGTTCTCAGTCAAGGCACTTATCTAGGTTGTAGGTTTGATATGCAATCTCAATATTTCTCTTTCACATTAATGTTTCTCTCTCTCCCTTCCTTTTCCTTTAAAATCAATAAATATATCTTCAGATGAGGGTAAAAAAAATATATATATACTAGCTTTTTAAAAAAGCAATAAAGTGATATAATGAACAAATATACACAAATTAAAATTATAAAAAGGTCCTTGAAAATAAACAAGTTGCCAACAATGACACAAAAAGAATTAAGAATCTGAATTTTTATATAACTACTAAACATTGAATGTGTAATTAAAACCATATCCATAAAATATTCTAGGTTCATGTGTCTTTACTTTCAGCCAATATTTAAATTAGAAGCAACACCAAATAGAACATTGACAGATAATAGAAAAAATAAATAATAACTCATTTTATGAGGTCAGAAAACCTAGATCCCAAAACTTTTAAAAAGCCATAAAACAGTATGGGCCAATTTCATTTATGAACACAGATGCACAAATTCTAAACAACATGTTGTCTAACTAAGTCCGGTAAAATATTTTAAGAGATAATAAATCAATATCAAGTTGTGTTTATTCCAGAAAAAGAAGTTTGATTTAATATTTGAAAATCAATGTATGCACCTTACTACATGCTATGGACTAAATATCTATATCTCCCCCAAATTCAAATGTTGATACTTTAACCTCCCATGTGAGGACATGCAGGTGGGGATTTTGGGAAGTGATTAGGTCATAAGAGTCGAACACCCCTGAATGGAATTAATGTGACAATGAAGGAAACACCAGAGAGTTCTTTTGCTCTTTCCATCATGTAAAGACACATAAGACATTAATCTTGAACCAGGAAACACACCTTTATTAGATATAGAATCTTCAGGCATCTTGATCTTAGACTTCTCAGCCTCCAGAATGGTGAGAAATGAACATTTATTGTTTAAGCCATCCAGTCAATGGCATTCTTGTTATAGTAGACTGAAAGAATTATAGTAGCCTGAAAGATAAGATATTAATAAAATAATGAAGGAAAAACACAGTATTATATTTATAGAAAATGAAAAAAATTCTGAAAATTAAATCTATTCATGGTACAATTCTAAGCAAGTTAGGAATGGCATTTCACTTATTTACAAAATATCTAAAGAAATTATCTAAAACATATCCACAAAATCTCTGTAGCAAACACCAAACTCAGTGAAATTAAAAACTTCCCCCAAAATTGAAATAGGGATTCCCAACATCATCACTTCTTTTTAATATTATGTAGTAGGTTTTCATTATGCAATACGGCACAATAAAAAAAGACATAGGATTATGAAGAATGAAAAGGTGTCATTCTCAGATGATATTTATGACATTACCCTATACATAAAAAATCAAAATTAATGAACATATCAATTATAAAAACTAAAAAATATGAGTTTTTTGAAGTGGTGGGACACCAAGTGAATATATTGTTTTGGATATTCATTACAAACAGACAGTTGGAAAGTGAAACCTAACATATAATATCATGTAATATCATCAAAAACAACAAACATTGATGAATATACTTAATGAAAAATGTGTAGGACTCACAAAACTAATATGATTGAGAAAACTGAGGAAGGGATATTAGGGATAAATCATGTTCAAAAAGGGGCAATGGGGAGATATGTATAAAAATTAATAATAAAAAAATTGGAATAGTCAAATAGTTGAATGTAAATTTCACTAGGTCTTAGGAATTTTGTGTTACACTAATAAGCTGATTTTCTTAAAGAAAATGGGGGACTTACTCTAATGAGATCATGACTTATTCCAAAGATCCGATAATTAAGTCAATATGTTGTCATTATCATTCAGTAGTTGTCAATATAAATTGGTTTAAGCTATTTTAGCTCTTTACTTTATTTCAAAATTTTGAATAAAGACTATCAAGTTCCACATGTGCACACCTAAAACACCTGCTGGGATTTTTGATGGAATTTCACTGAAACTTTATTTCAATTTGAAGGGGATTGACATTTTTATAATATTAAATCCTCCTATACCTATGTGTACCATATGTTTTTCGTGTTTTATATTTTCTGTAATGTGTTTAAGTAATCTTTTGTAATTTTTTTTTGTAAAGGTCATGCACCATTATTTTGTTGCTGCTGAACATGGGCATTTAAAAATTTATTTATAAACCATGTATTTGCTTCTTTGTAGAAATAAAAACTGGATTGTATTAATCTTATATCAAGCAATTAACTATATCAGTCAGGAACTTACAGATGATAGATACCACTCCAGTTTGCTCTCGCAAAGAAAATGGTTTAATACAGAAAATTGAGTGTTTACAAAATTATAGAAAGGGCCAAATGAACTCTAGGCTGACCTTTTAGGAGTGACATCCAGAATAGCATCTTAAACTAGCCTGCCAAGGGAGCCAATGTCTTTGCCAGAAATTGAATGTTGGAGAATCAAAAACTCATTGTTCAAGTGCTGACTCTAAGACCACAGCTCAGCCACAACCAGGCTTCACGCAGCTCTTCCAGAGCTGTTGACTTCAACCTCCAAGATGAAAACCTCTGAGCAGCTACAAGCGAGGTAGGGTGCAAGCATTGGGAACTATTACCACCACCCCAGGAACCAAATGTTTTCCAACACTCACTGCCAACAAGAAGAACAGAAGCATATTTTGTGCCTCATTTTCGGTTCTAAATATTTCTTATGACTGTCTGCTTGTAGAAGCTGGAGCACATGAGTTGAAAGTGGGTTTGGTAAATATAATTTTATGATTTCTAGCTTCTAGTATCTAATAAAGTCATGCTACAAAAGATTGGAATAGTATTTAGGAAGTGGCAATTTGTCATACTATAATTCTCATAATATGTCTAAATATCTGGGAGGTTTTCTTTATAGAACATACCACCCACAATTAAATATACCTCCATTTAACAGTTCTTATCACTTTTAACCCTTTTCTTATCTTATTCATAGGCAAAAACCTCCTATAAATCTTGATTGTAATAAAAATGGCTATATTGTAAAACTATAAACTAGCCTGTTTGCTACAGGCTTCTGGTAAATTCTCTTTACCAAGTTAAGAATGTTTACTCTATCCCACATTTACTATGAGATTGTGTTTTTCTTTGTTTTAAAAACAGAAAAAAAAGTGTTGAATTTTACATAGTAATTGCTGATATAGTCAAGATGATTGCAGATTTTTTCCCGTTAATCTATGCAGTGAATCTGATTAATAATTTTCATAAAGGTGAACAATCTTACAATGCTGCAAATCTTCCAAACCCTCAGTCTGTCTTTCCACATCCCTCCCTTTAACATCTTCTGTGGCCCTAGTACCTGCTATTGGAGAAATAACGCCAGGACAGGGCAGAGTGAAGGTTACTCTCATTACCAAGCTCTGTTCTTATTACTTATTCATTCATGCATTCTTTCACTTATTCATTCATTATTCCAATGGGCATTTGTTTGTATTTTTACTATGTAACAGGCACTGTGTCCTGACAGAAACAACATCTAGACTGAATCATCCAGGAAGGTGAGAAAGGAGTGTTCTAGCTAGAAAAAATTGCTTACACAAATGCCTTCCCATGAGACAAGATCTTCCAAGAGTGACATCCAGAATAGCATCTTAAAATAGCCTGCCTTTAAAAAGTTAAAAGTCTGGCCCTATAGGATTTGGCTCAGCTGGTTAGAGCAGCAGCTCATGGACTAAAGGATCTCAGGTTTGATTCTAGTCAACGGCAAGCACCTTAGTTGCAAGGCTCGATTCCTGGCCCCATTGTAGGTGCAGGAGGCAACCAAGAATATATTTCTCTCACATTGATGTTTCTCTCTCTGTATCTCTCCTCTTCCCTTTTCAGTATCTCTCTGAAAATCAATGGAAAAATTTACTAGGGTAAGGATTAAGAGTAACAATAACAAAAAAGTTGAAATCTGCTCCTGGCTTGTGAAACTTGGTTGGAGCAACATCCATACGCCATGGGTGGCAGGTTCAATGCCCAGGTTTCAAGTTTGATCCCCAGTAAGGATTCAGGCAAGAGGCAACCAATTGATGTTTTTCTCTCATCTCTCTCTCTCTCTCTCTCTCTCTCTCTCTCTCTCTCTCTCTCTCTCTCTCTCCCCCCTCCTTTCTCTCCCTCTCTTTCTCTCTCATAGTTAGTGATCAAATAATGGTAGGCTTAGTAAACCATGATACAAAATAAAAAGTGTGGACTTGATCCTAAAAGCAGAGGAATATATTTCAAGAGTTTGAACACTGGATTTCTTCATCATCTGTGACAGTTTTATGTGTATAGAAAAGAGCATGTGTTCATTTGATTTAAAATGTCTGAGATAGGAACTAGGATCTCATAGGAAAAAGGAGTAGAGATTTCACTTACAAAAAATTCTGCAACCCCAAAATCTTTCTATTTTTTTGTTACTGTAGTTAAAGATATTTCAAAGATGATAGAAACAAATGCAATGTTTACTTTTTAGCATCTCTTGTATATCTAAAGCAATTTGGTTAATTTAGAAGCATAAGAACATATTAGGCCTAATTGCTTTGTTCATAAAATGTTCATGTTTTATATATTAAATTTTAAAGTATAGTTTACTGAGACAATTACAAGTTTACTATGAGAATTCCTTAAAATGCATCAAATTAAACTACAAGCTGCTGAACTGTAAGAAAATATACTCTCACTCCAGTCAGGTTATAAGAAATAGGCAAACTCTGAGAACATAAAAAAAAATCAATATTATAATACGACAAAGAAAGTTATTATATTTTCCTAAATCAGTGTCTTCCAGTACAATGACAAGCTCATATAGAATAACTTTGGAATAAAAGAAAAATACACTGAATCTTTTTACTATTTCAGACTTTGTCCAGTTATTTTCCATGATATTTCCTTAAGTTAGTAGCTCCTTAAGCAGTGCTTTATTGTGAAAACTGAAGAAATTCTTGTTGTATAAAAACAACTGTCTTAGGGTCAAATATCTGAGTTCTAGGACAATGTGACCAACATTATGAAACAATTTGGAGTGGGACCATGAAGAGGCTTTTCCAACATGTGCCCTGTAAGAAAGGTAGATGTGGGGATCAGAAGTTGCTAGATGCTGAGAAGGTGGATCAGAAAGAAAGTACCTTCCATGTAGTTGGAATTCACACTTGCTTGTGAGAAATGAGAATAGAGCAGTAGGAGAAGGAGTAAAAGAACAGTGGTAATCACAAGAGAAAAGAACAAAAGGTCTTTTCTGATCAGGAAACCTGTAAGTATTCTGTGTGCTATCTCTCTACCTCAGAGTCAAGGGAGTTCTGAATATAATGTTTACTTGTAAACAAGAGTCCCCAAGGAGTTGTCATTTAAGTACTGAAATAGTGTGACATGAGAATGAGAATGCCCAAGTAAAAAAAAAAAAAGTAGGAACCCCTGGTATAAAATTGGTACTTGACAGCTTTATATATCAACTTCTAATTCATTGTTGATACAATGTTTATATATTTAAAAAGTTTAATATTACTCTTCAGTTTCATATGGAATCACATCATTATGTTGAATGATATATAGTCTACAACACTGCTGCCTGTTTTGGTGTAATGATAGCTATTTCCAAGTATCACAGAATCAAATAAACCTGAACACTCACAGGAGTCTTGCTCTGATCTCTGTGTTATAGCTCTGAGCAACACCAGGATTAGGAGTATATACAACCTCACCTTATTGTTGACTCATCTCTACAAAGGGAGTGGTTTCATTCACTGAGCACACAAGAGAAGGAATCCGAGACAGTTGGGAGAGTAGAACTAAGACTCCAATGGGTCATCTTGCCAATGAGCTATAAAAGGTTCCTTGTATAGCAAACATGTCAAACTCACAGCCCACGGGACACATGCAGCTCACAATGAATATTTTGCGGTCCAGCCAATATAACAGTGTATAAGAAATGTTTCAATAAAAATTTCGTAACTTAATTTGTACAATATCCTGTTATACATAATCCTATATAATAAAAGCCTAATGTACAAATCAACCCAATGGCAGAACAACCAGTTGCTATGATATACACTGACCACCAAAGGGCAGATACTCAACACAGAAGCTGACCCTTGGTGGTCAGTGCACTCCCACAGTGCGAGTGCCACACAACCAGAAGCCCTGAGCCAGACTCATAGACTCATGGTTGGCGAGTGCAGCAGTGGTGGTAGGAATCTCTCCTACTCTGTAGCAGTGTTAAGGATGTCCTACTGCCAGCATAGGCCCGATCAGAGGACCTAAGCTGTCAATCGGAAATCCCCTGAGGGATCCAGGACTGTGAGAGGGCAAGCCAGGCTGAGGAACCCCCTGAGTGCACAAATTTTGTGCACCAAGCCTCTGGTTATTAATAATGAACTACAATGTTTGCGAATAATTGATTATGTAATTGTGTTGCATTCATTTCCCTACATGCCTTACACCCAAGCACACCATTTCCCTCCACTAATACTCGCAACAAATATTTTAGTAGCCAATTACCACATCATTAGTCTTGGACTGACTTGTTTGGTGTGCGCAACAGAAAATTTTTCACTTTCAGAGAAAAAGAAAAATAGGCTTGTTTATGTTTCACTTATTAATTTGTGTAGTTATTCAGTATCTGGTAAGTTAATGTTTGAGAAAAAATATTAATTTTATTAAAATGTTCTATTATTTTATATTAATGATTGCTCATTTATTTCAGCTCTTTGTATTCAGGATGTCTCTATCTAAATAAACCTATGTTCCTATGAAAAGTGAAGCTTTTGTTTTTTTGCAACCCACATAAACTTAAACTTTTTTTATTAGGCCTGTGTTAGCCTTTGAGTTTGACATGTTTGCCTGAAAAGAGATTTGGCTTTTGTTCTCTGCTTTACCTGGATCCTTTGTCCATGATGGATAATAAAATAATGTGATTTAAGGTGGAGTCCATAAGTCACATTTAGAAGGGCTAGTCAGTCAATCAATCAATCAATCAATCATGTCTATGTATAGAGCCCCAATAAAACTCCAAGATTTAGAAAAACTTCCATGGTTGGCAATATTCCAGTCATATACACAGTAGCAGCAGTACTGCTTCCAGACTTCATCCTATGAGCTTCTTCTCTTGATTGATTTTAATCACTATCCTTTTCCTGTAGTAAACTTTTTTCAGTAGGTATAATAACTTTCAATGGAATTTTGTGAGTCCTTCTAGTGAATTATTAAACCTGAGGTAGTGAGGGACCCTGTTTCTTAGTGAGAAGCTGCATGAAGCCACAGAGACTCTGATACTCAATTCTTGGTACAGACACATTGGAACTGTGACTCCTAGAACATGTTAGGGGGCTCTGATTTTCAGCACACACCAACAGGGTGATGCAGATGGGGGTCTCTGATTCTAGGTGAGCACATGAGACCACACTGACCCTGGGCGAGTCTGGCTCCCATCAACCCACAGCAGCCATACTTCTTAGTGTTGGAGTACTTCAGTGACACTCAGGTGGTGCAAAGCTCCCACAGCACATGGCCCAGGCCCATGCAACTAAAAGTTTGAATCTTCTGGTGATAGTCAGAATGGGAAGATGATACCATCCCCAGAGGGAAAAAAAATGAGGAGTCACCAAGAAAGAAAATTAGTGAAAATGAAGCATGCAACATGACCAAAAAAGAATTCAGAGTAATCATCATGCAATTCATACATGGATGGATGAGAAAATCAACACCTATGCAAGAATCAGGAAGAAATGAAAAGTGATATAGCTACAATCAAAAACACCCTGGGAAGTTTCAACAGTAGACTAGAAGAAGCAGAGGACAGAATTAGTGAGTTAGAAGATAAGGTAGAAAAAGAAGCTCAATCTGAACAACAACTGAAGAAAAAAATTAAAAAGCAGGAGGAGAGCCTAAGGAAGCTTTGAGACAACATGAAACAAAGTAACATACATATAATAAAGCTGCCAGAAGGACAAGAAGAGCAGCAAGAATTAGAAAATCTATTTGAAGAAATAATGACAGAAAACTTCCTGGATATGGGGAAGAAAAAGTTATACAAATACAGAGTCCCAAGCAAGATGAATCCCAAAAGAACCACACCAAGACACATCATCATTTCAATGGCAAATATTAATGACAAAGAGAGAATCTTAAAGGCTGCAAGAGAAAGACAGAGAGTTACCTACGAAGAAATTCCCATCAAATTATCAAATGATTTATCAACAGAAACACATTAAGCTAGAAGGGAATGGAAGGAAGTATACAAAATGTTACAAAGCAAAAGACTGAATCCAAGAATACTCTATCCAGCAAGACTATCAATCAAAATAGAAGGGAAAATCGGGAGCTTTGCAGACAAAAAGAAAGGCTAAGGGAATTTATCACCACCAAACCAGCTATGCAAGAAATGCTGAAGAGAAAGCTGTAAAAAGAAGAAATAAAAAGGTAAGAAGGGATACCGGCACAAAAATAGAAATGACTACAAACAAGTACCTTTCAGTAATAATTTTAAATGTAAATGGACTAAATGCTCCATTCAGACATAGAGTGGCTGAATGGATATAAAACACGACCTATATATATGCTATCTACAAGAAATCCACCTCAAAACAAGGGACTCACACAGATTGAAAGTGAAGATATGAAAAAATATCTTTCAGGCAAATGTAAATTAAAGAAAAGCTGGGGTAGCAATACTTATATCTGACAAAATAGACCTCAAAGTGAAGGCCATAACAAGAGACAAGGAAGACCACTTCATAACACTAAAGGGATTGATACAAGAACAGGATATAACCCTGATAACCATTATATGTACCCAATGCAGGAGCACCCAAATACATAACAAAATTCTTGGAAGATATCAAGGGAGAGATTGACAACAATATAATCATAATAGGGGACTTTAATACATCACTGATATCACTAGATAAATCCTCTAGACCAGTGGTTGGCAAATAGGAACTTGTGAGCCACACTCAGCTCTTTGGTCCCTTGAGTGTGGCTCTTCCACAAGATACTATGGCCCGAGCAAGTATATTTTGAAGAAATGGCATTAGAAGAAGTTTAAGTTTAAAAAATTTGGCTCTTAAAAAAAATTTCAATCATTGTATTGTTGATATTTGACTGTTGACTAATGAGTTTGCTGACCACTGCTCTAGAAAAAAAATAAACAAACAAAGATACAGCAATCCTAAGTGACTCACTAGAACAAATGGACTTAACTGACATCTTCAGAACTTTTCATCCCAAAGCCACAGAATATATGTTCTTCTCAAGTGCACATAGGACATTTTCAAAAATAGACCACATATTGGGTCACAAGCAGTCTCCCAATTCAAGAAGATTGAAATCATACTATATATATCAATGAAACCAAGAGCTGGTTCTTTGAAAGGATAACAAGATTGATGAACCTCTAGCCAGGCTCATGAAGAAGCAAAGAGAGAGGACTCAAATAAACAAAATCAGAAATGTGAGAAAAAAAATAACAACAAACCCCACAGAAATTCAAAGGATTGTTAAAAAATACTATGAACAACTCCAGTCCAACAAACTGGATAACCTGAAGGAAATGGAAATATTCCTAGAAAAATACAACCTTCCAAAACTCAATCAGGAATATTCTAAAAATCTCAATAGGCTGAAAACAATGAAAGTAATTGAAGCAGTAATCAAAAAGCTCCCAGTAAACAAAAGCCTGGGGCCAGATGGCCTCATAGGGAAGATATACCAAATCTCAAGGAAGAACTAAAACCTATCCTCCTCAGACTATTCAAAAAAATTCAAAAGGAAAGAACACTTCCATGCTCATTCTATGAAGCTAGCATCACCTGAAAACCAAAACCAGATAAAGACAACACAATGAAAGGGAATTATAGGTCAATATCTCTCATGAATATAGATGCCAAAATCCTCAAAAAAAATTCTAGCAAATCAGATCCAGCAATACATCAGAAAGATCATACACCATGACCAAGTAGGATTTATCCAGGGGATGCAAGGATGGTACAATATCTGCAAATCAGTAAATGTGATACATCACATAAACTAATTGAGAGATAAAAATCACAGTCATATAAATTGATGCATAAAAAGCATTTGACAAAGTCCAATACTCCTTCTTGATAAAAACTCTCAACAAGGTGGGAATAGAAGGATCATACCTCAACATCATAAAAGCCACATATGACAAACCCACAACCAACATCATACTCAATGGACAAAAACTAAAACCATTTCCCATAATAACAGGAACAAGACAAGGATGCCCACTTTCATCACACCTGTTTGACATAGTACTGGAAGTGTTAGCCATTGCAATCAGACAACAAGAAGAAATAAAAGGCATCCAAATGGAAAAGAAGTAAAACTCCTTATTTGCAGATGACATGATATTGTACATAGAAAACCCTAAAGACTCCATCAAAAAATTATTAAACTTAATAAATGAATTTGGCAATTGTAGCAGGATTCAAAATTAATTTCAAGAAATCTACGGCATTTCTTTACACCAATAGTGAACTTACAGAAAGAGAGACTAAAAAAGCAATCCCATTTACCATCCCACCAAAAAAATTAAGATACCTAGGAATAAACTTAACTAAGGAGGTAAAAGACCTATATGCAAAAAAACTACAGGACACTGAAAAAAGGGATAAAGGAAGACATAAACTGGTGGAAGAACATACTATGTTCATGGATTGGTAGAATCAAAATGTTCATACTACCCAAAGCAATATATAGATTCAATGCAATCTCCATTAAAATACCAATGACATATTTCACAGACCTACAATGAAGTTTCCAAAAATTCATCTGGAATAAAAAAAGACCTCGAATAGCCACAGCAATCCTGATAAAGAAGAATAAAGTAGGTGGGATCTCAATGCCAGATTTCAAGCTATATTACAAAACCACTGTTCTTAAAACAACCTGGTACTGGCACAAGAACAGACATATAGATCAATGGAATAGAATAGAGAACCCAGAATTTACCCAAAACACTATGCCCCATTAATATTTGATAAAAGAGGCATAAACATAAAATGGAGTCAGGACAGTCTCTTCAACAAATGGTACTGGGAAAATTGGACAGATACATGCAAAAAAAAAATGAAACTAGACCACCAACTTACACTATACACAAAAATAAACTCAAAATGAATAAAGGACTTAAACATAAGATGGGAAACCATAAAAATACTAGAGGAATCCACAGACAGTGAAACCTCAGACATATGCTGAAGGAACTTCTTCACCAATACTGCCCTAGTGCAATGGAAACTAAAGAGAAAATAAACAAATGGGACTACATCAAAATAAAAAAGCTTTTGCACAGCAAAAGAAACCATCAACAAAACAACAAGAAAGCCCACTGTATGGGAGAACATAGTTGCCAATGTCATCACTGATAAGGGTTTAATCTCCAATATTTACAAGGAATTCATACAACTTAACAAAAGGAAGATAAACAATCCAATTAAAAAAATGGACAACGGGCTTAATAGAACCTTTTCGAAAGATGACAGAAGGGAGGCCAAGAGACACATGAAAACATGTTCAAAGTCACTAATTACCCGAGAGATGCAAATCAAAATGACAATGCCATACCATCTTACACCTGTCAGAATGGCAATCATCAACAAATCAACAAATGACAAGTGTTGATCAGGATGTGGAGAAAAAGGAATTCTTTTGCTGCTGGTGGGAATGCAGACTGGTGCAGCCACTGTGGAGAACAGTATGGAGTTTCCTCAAAAAACTAAAAATGGAACTCCCATTTGACCCTGTAATCCCAGTTCCAGGAATATACCCCAAGAAACTCAAAACACCAATCAGAAAGGATATATGCACCCCTATGTTCATAACAGTATAATTCACCACAGCTAAAATTTGGAAACAACCTAAGTGCCCATCAGCAGATGAATGGATTAATAAACTGTGGTTCATCTACACAAAGGAAAACTATGCTGCAGTAAAAAAAAATAGGAATTTTTGCCATTTGCAACAGCATGGATGGAACTAGAGAGCATTATGCTAAGTGAATTAAGCCAGGCAGAGAAAGATAAATACCACATGATCTCACTCATTTATGGAATATAATTAACACCATAAACTGATGAAGAGGGACAGATCCAGAGACAAGAGAAGCATTGATCAGATTGTAAAACCTCAGAGGGAGGGTGGGGGAGGGTAGGGGTAAGGAGGAGAGATCAACCAAAAGACTTATATGCATGCATATAAGCCTAACCAATGGATATGAATACTAGGAGGGTAAGGGCATTAATGGGGAAGGGGGGTTTGAGGGATTAATGGAGGGATGAGAACACATATGTAATACCTTAATCAATAAAGACATTTTACAAAAAAATCTGAGATAGTTTTGGGGAATCCTTAGAACTTGTAGTTGATATTAGAAGTGAGAGTGGTCTTGTCTAACTGTGTTGGCAGACCTCTAAAAATCACAATGGCAAAACCTAGGATTTATTTTTCCTTCTTATTTGTTTTTAGCCTCTTTATTAACATATAACTCACATGTTATAAAAGTCATCCGTTTAAATAGTACAATTTAATGTGTTCAGATTTGTGCAATCATGACCACAATGTAAGTGTAGAACATTTTCATCATCCCCTGTAATAAAAAGAAATCATATTAATTATTACTCCCAATCCCTATCCCCGATCCAGGCAACCACTACTGTACTTTCAGAGTCTACAGATTTGCCCATTCTGATAGTCTATATAGTACAATTTACAGTATTTGGGGGCTGGCTTCTTTCTCTTAATAGATTCAGTAGGTTGTACCATGTATTGGTACTTCATTTCTTTTTATTGCTGAGTATTCCCTTGCATATCATTTATTCATTCATCAATAGATAGACATTTGGATTCTTTTCAATTCATAGCTATTATAAACAATGCTGCCATCACATATGTGTATATGTTTTTATATAGGCATATGTTTTCATTCCTATATTTAGGAATGGACTTGGTGGAGCATATAGAAACTAACATTTTGAGAATGATCAAAGTTGTTGATTTTCTAAATTTTGCACAATTCCTAGTAGCAATATATTAGGTACCAATTTTCCTATGTTCTCACCAACATATCTTATCTGACTTTGATAATAGCCAGCCTAGTGAATGTGAAGAGTCACCTCATTGGGGCTTATATGTGCATTTCTCTAAAGACTAATCATGTGTATTTTTTCATGTGTTTGTTTCTTTTTTTTGCCAATTATTTTTTTGAGAAATATCTATTCAAATCCTCTGCTCATTTTTAAATTGTCTTTTTTATTATCTAGTTCTAACAGTTCTTTATATAAGACCTTTACCAGATACATTATATGATACAAATAGTTATATGATATGTTACAAATGTTTTCTTCTGTTCTATGAGTTATATTTTCATTTGTAATGCAACTACGTTTTTCTTTCTTCCTTCCTTTCTTTCTTTTTTATTTTGCTTATGCTTTTGATGTCATATCAATTTCATTGTTCAGCCAAGTACCATGATGCTTTTTTAAAGTGTTTTGTACTTTCAATTTTTATATTTAGGTAAATGGTTAATTTAAGTTAATGTTTGTGTATGATACATGATAGAGATCCCTATTCCTTTTTTTGTATATGCATATCTAATTGTCCTAGCATCACTTAGTTCCCTCTCCATTTTATTCTGTTCATCTTAGTCAAAAATTAAATATTTATAAATATATAAATTTATCTAGACTCTAAATGTGATCCAGTTGATCTATAGCTCTGTATTCGTTGTGAATATCATATTGTCTTAAATATTGTGGCTCTGGAGTGAGTTTTGACTTTGAGAGGTTATCCAACTTTGTACTTAAAAATTTTTTTTTCGGTTATTTTGTTTCTATTACATATCCATATGAAGTTAAGAATCAGTATTTCAATTTCTGTAAAAAAATTCAGCAAGAATTTTAATAGGGATTGCATCAAATCTCTATATAGATCAGTTTGATAGGGTTATCTATTTTAACATTAAACCTTCAATCCTATGAACAATGGATGTATCTCTACTTACTTAGACTTTAATTTCATTCAGCAATGCCTTGTACTTTTTAGTGTACAAATCTTGCACTAGTTTGTTAAATTTACCCCTAAATATTATATTCTTCTTGGTGCTATTGTAAATAAATTTTTTTTCTTAATTTTATTTTCCGATTTTTCATTATCAATGTAAAGAAATATCATAAATTTTGTATATCTACCTTGAAACTGTAAACTTGCTGAATTTATTAATTATATATTTTAGTATATTTCTCAGAATTTTATAAATACTGTATAAGATTATGTTACCAGCAAATAAAAACAGTTTACTTCTTCCTTTCCACTCTCAATGCCCTTTATTTATTCCTTTTGCCTAATTGCCATGGATAAAACCAAGTACAATATTTAATAGAGATGGCAAGGGTGTATATCCTTGTTTTGTTCCTGATCTTAAGGATGAGAGGCATTCAGCATTTAGTCATTAGGTATGATCTGTTGATCTGACTGTGTCTTTTTTGTAGATATCTTGTAGTGTGTAGAAATTGCCTGGTGTAATTCTTTCACTCCATAAATAATATTTAATCATAATTTTGAATTTTTAGTGGTTCCCCATAGTTAACAACATGCATCTTAAATTACCACAATATACTTTAGATTTATACAAACTTAAATATATATATACATACACAAAGAGGTAATATGGAAATTAGGCCAGGATACCGTAATGGTCTTGACCAGTTCAGGAGGAGCTGGACACACAGAAAAGCTTGTACCTGGCCCCAGAGCCAGAGAGAACAACATGCAGTGGGGTCAGCCCTCAGCCCTCAGCCCTAGCCCTGCGGCCATGGCACTGGGCTGCTGGGGCCAGAGCAGACACACAAACCCACTGGGGGGCCGGGTTCAATTCTGATCATGGGCATGTACTAGGTTGCAGGCTCCTCCCTGGCCAGGGCCCAGGTCAGGTCTCATGTAGGAGGCAATCAGTCAAAGTGTGCCTCTCACATTGATGTTTCTCACTGTCTTTTCCTCTCTCTTCCATGCTCTCAAAAATCAATAGAAAATATCCTCAAGTGAGAATAAAAATGAAAAAGAAAGAAAGCGATTTCATATCCTATGAAAGAGATCTTGAAAATGCCTAAAGAAAGTTGTCATTTTTTTGTGGTAAAGGAACTGGAATCTATGTTGATGAAAACATCTTGGTGGCTACTGTGGCTGGCCAGCAGTGGCAGCAGCAGGGGGTGATGTGGGTGGTGCCTTGATCAGCCTGGTTGCCTCCCACAAAGCTGTCAGTAGGACATCCCCGAGGGCTCCGGAACTGTGAGAGGGGGCAGGCTGGGCAGAGGGACTCCTTCTCCCCCAGTACACAAATTTCATGCTCCACGCTTCTAATAGTAAAATAAAGAAACTTCACTCCTATTTAGCTCCATTCCCTCCCTCCTTATTTGTTATTTTTATCCTCTATATGTTTTAAACCCAACAGTGCATTGTTAAAATCATCTTATATAATCTTATGTCTTATAAAGAAGCTTAGAGAAAGAAGGAACCCAAGCATAGATTTATAGTTTGTTGTATTTGCTTTATTTACTATTTCTGATTTTCTTTATTTTATTGATTTGAATTACCATCTTATGTCATTTCCTCACTCCAATACAATTTTGTTTCCATCTTTATTCTTTGTGTTCTTATTGTCAAATACTAGAGGCCCAGTGTATGAAATTTGTGGGACCAGGCCAATCATGACTGGACCAGAGAGAAGGTGACAGTCACCAGGCTGGGAGTGAAAGGAATGGACACTGGCTGTCTACACTACCATCGTCAGCACCCCACCATCACATGGTTCCCTTCCTTTGACACCATGCTGTCACTGTGACTGGTGGCTGGTGGGCCAATCAGCACCTGCCAACGTGGGAGAGAGATGGAGCATGAGAATTGGGACACTGGCCCCAAGGAGGAAGCTGGCCCTCATCCCTTCTGGGAAAGAGGCCATGTTCGCTGCCACCCACCTCTGGCTTCCTGTCCCAGCCCTGGGGCTGGCCCCTATCAGGTGATTGTGGCCTGCCAGCCAATGGGGGAAATGCAGGAGGTTGGCCAACTGGGGGAAGTTGGCTGTGAGAACACACTAACCACCAGGGGCAGCTCCTTCATTGAGCATCTGCCCCCTGGTGGTCAGTGCACAACACAGCAACTCATTGCTCTGGTCGATCCAGTCACTTAGGCTTTTATATATACAGATATTATATCTATATGTTCTAAGCCCAACAATGTAGTTATGTACATAGTTTTATAAACTGCTTTTGAAATCAGTTAAGAGAAAAAAGAAAAAAATCAGTAATATTGTCTTTTATAATTATCTGTACAATTACATTTATTAATGCTTTCTTACTTGTGTGGATTCAAATTATAGTCTGAAGTTGCTTGCTTTTAGTTTGGAGAATGTGCTTAAGTATTGTAAAACAGATTTGATAACAAAATTTTCATCCTTTGTTTATCTGGGAATGTCTTAATTTCATCCTCACTTTTGAAAAGTGGTTTTGCTGAATATAAAATACTTGGTCATTAGTTTTTTTGCTTTCAACACTTTGAATATGTCATTCTACTGCCTCTGGCACCATAACTTCTGCTAAAATGTCTATGTTAATTTATTGGGTTTCTCTTGTATGTGACGAGTCATTTTTTCTCTTGAGGCTTTAAAACTTTTTCTCTATATTTTATTTCAAATATTTTGATTATGATGTATTTGGGTATAAATCAGTTTGCTTAAGTCCCTTGTGTCAGTGAGGTTTCCACCCTTTGCGTATGAATCTGTGCACAGCTTGTGAATGTTTTTAAATCTTCCTAACATTGTTCTAATCATTTTTGAGTGTTTACAGCCCAGTATGTGCACTCAGACTTCCCAAATCTCAAGTTTAACTGGAATTCTAGGAGGTTCTTTGTGGTTACCTCTTTCTCTGGCTCTCTCAATTAAACTTCTAATTGTTCTGTCATTCTGAATGTTTGTAAATAGTTTTATAGAACTATGACCATCTTCTCAGTTGATATCCAGTAAGATTCCCATTGTTTGCAGCAAACCCCACCGTCATGGAATTCTCTATGTTCTAATCCAAAGAAGTCAGTCTCCTCAGACAGTGCTGTTGAACCCTTCATCCTTAAATAATGCCTATCTCCCAGCCAGAACCTCTTTGCCACTACATAAGAACTGGGGACAGAAATACTTGTTCCTTTATCCCAGAGCAACCTTCTCTGCTTTAAAAGTGGGCACAGGGCAAATGTGGTAGCCCTTAGTCTTCTCAGATTGCCTCTCTTGTTTCCCTGATGTTGAAATTCTAACCTACGAGTAAAGCTCCTGCAAGAGCAATCAGGTTCCCATGATTTTCAGCCTGTTGTGTCTGGAGTAGAGTTGCATCTCCTATACAAAGGAGCTGGGCGAGTTAAGGAAGCTTTGGTTCTCTTATGACATTCAGTAGGAATAGAGCTTCTGCAACATAGGGCTAGGCAAAGAGAAAAATCCCTGGTGTCTTGTCCCTTCTAAGTTAAACAATGACCCTAGTCTACGTTGTAGGAAGTCCGCAGTATTCTTGGCTATACCCTTTCAGAGTATATCACTCCAAATAGAGTTCTCATAAAACAGAGCTTAGAAGGAGATAAGGGATAAAGCCATGGGTCAAGTGTAATAATCTCTTACTCTTCTTACTGAGATGTAGTATATTTACTGTATATTTACTGTAATGAATGTTGCTTCATTTGTTGTATGCCCTTAGGACAATTTCAAGAAACTTTAAATAATTGTTTTATTTCTTTTTAAATTATTTTTCTCCTGTTAAGTGATTATTCTGGGGGGGGGGGGATTTGCACTTCTTATATCAGCCTTTCAAAACTGGTCTTTCCCAAGAGTCATTTCTGGTCCAAACACCTAATGACATTCTGAATCTTAATATTTGAAAATTATGTTTTCAATATTAAGCCTTCACTGTGTTGCCTATTGTTGTTTGTTTGTTTTGTAAATCTAGTCAGACTTAGTATGGCAATACTAGAATTTATAGGTCTGCATTTAATTTTAAGATTCAAGGTATTTTTGTGAGCATTTTTTAAATTTATTAATAAAGTATTTTATGTCCTTATGAGGAAAGACACATTTTGCTCCTGAAGTATAGTTTTATTTTACTGGACCATTTTGATAAAAAATGTTGGACAAAAGTGTACTGCTATATGATTGCTGAGAAAATTGGCTTTAGAACCTAGAAGTTCTGTATTTGGATTCAGAATCTATCCTCAAGAGATATCATCTCCACATTTGTGGTTCCATTAAAAATCCTCAACAGTTATTGTTTACTGATTCGATTCTAGTAATTTTAGTAATATCAGAGATGACACCACGATTCTCCTCCCTCAGTTTTTATTACAGAACTTTAGTGTTTTTTATTGCTTTGCATTTCTTTCTTCTTAAAAAACTATGATTATAACGTAAATTGGATTCTATATTTTATTTACTTTAATTTTCTATATTTTTGGAAATATACCAACACATATGTAGTTTAAAAATTATTACTGAAATCAAAGGTAGATTATGAGAACTACATATGCTTTATTTTTTCAAGTGCAATGGGAATTTTCTGGGTTGGAAAATGGAGAAAGGAGTCTCTGGAGAACGGTGTAATGCAATAATGTAAAGACGAAGAGAGAATGTTGCAATGTGAGAAATATGGGACGAAAATGAGGCCAGAGAAGTAGGGCAGAAGCAGTGCAGTAAAGGGGTTTAACTTTTCTTGTATAGATTTAAAATAATTACTCTTTTATTTCATAGCCAATGTTTGTTTGTTTTTAATAAAATTTTTTATTTTTGTTTTTTTTCCCCTAGTTATTTTTTTTACATTTGAGTCCCTAATCTAACTGGAATTGATTATTGAGGTGCGGATACAACAGTTTTCTCTTTTCATAAATAGTTATTTTTTATTTTCAATTAAAGAATACTCCCCCTTTTTCACACTTATCTTCAATGCCACCTCTGTCATATGCCAAACTCCCTTCATGTGCTATTCTGTTTCTGACCTTGTAATGGGTCAATTTATACATCCTTACACTGATACCATACTATGCTAATTACAATAGGTATAGCATTTGAGGTGGCAAGTGCCTCTTTGCCCATCATCCTTCACAGAGGAGCCCAGGCAATTCCATTCCATATAACATTTTGAATAATCTTTGATAGTTGCACATTGCCAATATCCTCCCTTTCTTATTGTTTTGATGTTGTTGTTAATCCTCACACGAGGATATTTTCTTTCCATATTGATTTTTTTAGAGAGAGTGGAAGGGAGGCGAGAGACAGACACACATCGTTGAGAGAGAGACACATCAATGGGTTTCCTCTCATATGTATCTTAACCAGGAATAGGAATCGAGCCTGCAGCCAAGGTACGTGCCCTTGACCAGAATAGAACCTGAGATCCTTCAGTCCACAGGCTAACACTAACAACTGAGCAAAATAAGCAAGGTGATATCCTCTCTTTCTTAATGTTGTCTTCTAATAGTGCAATTATAAAATTTTGGTTCACCTATTCTAATAATTCTGCAAACTGATTATTGCAATGTGTTGGATTTATTTATAAAAGTTCTTAAATGTCTTGTTATTTTAGTCTGTGAGTTTCTCCCACCCAGATACATCAATAATTCTGACAATGCACATTATTTCTTTCCCAATCTCCAGAAAGTGTGGGGTAGAAAATGCAGGAGCTCTATGGTAGAGAGCCAAATCAACATAAAATCACATCTATTTCTCACCTACAAATAACATTTTAAGTGATTACATTTCTACCTGTCCACCCTTTACAAACACACTTATTAAAATCAACCCCTATCTCTTCAGTTTCCTATATTTCTCATTCCATACAGGTCTTTCCTTTTCCTATTTATTCTTCACTCAGTTCTGAATAAATATGTAGGTATTACCATTTACCTATCACCTTTTACTACATTAGGCCCATCCAAAACGGCATGGCACTGCTCATTAAAGTCATTGGTCAACCAATGCCCTCTTGAGCCTACTGCTCTTGCTGATCTGGTCAGGCTTCCTTCCTTAACACCTATTTCCTTAAGTGGCAAATGAATAACATGATTTTTTCAAAGTTTATATTTCTGAAATTAGAATAATCTACATCTCTCTCTCTCTCTCTCTCTCTCTCTCTCTCTCTCTCTCTTTCTCTCCCTTTCTTCCCCCCTCTTTCCCTCTCTCTAAGAGATTTCTCTTTACCACAAATCAAATTGGAGCACATTTTCTAGATCAAATGCACTAATCAGTCATCTATGAATTCTATTTAGGGCAAAAATATGTCTACATTATTATTGTATACTCAAAATAAGTTTTTAGGAAAGGACTACCAAAATATATTTCCTATACCTGTCCCTGATTCCTTCTTATACTGATTTTATCAATAGTACTAGGGCCCCAGTGCATGAATTCATGCACCTTGAAAGGAACTGTGGGCTGCAAGGCTCAGTAGGTACAGGGGCATCCTCTGTGGCCTCTGGTCCTCTGTCTCCTGTCTGCCACCAGCACTGCTCTTGCCACCACTGCTCCCATGCACTGATAGCGCTGGCCCCGCTCACACCCACTGATGGCACAGAATGATTGGGGCCAGTGCCAGCAGTGGGTGCGAGCAGCGGCTGCTGCCCCAACCATCCCATAGGAATAACTGGAGAAGCACTCAGGGGAGACTGGGGCTGGCAGCCACCACTCGCCCCTGCTGAAGGTTCTGAAAAGTGGTGTGAGTGAGGGTTCTAGTGCCAGCTGCAGATGGGAGCAGGACTGGCCCTGGTACTGGATGTGAGTGGAGGCTCTGGCACCAGCAGCCTGTGTGAGTGCCGGGTGGGACTGTGGTGTGCAGGAGCAAAGAATTTTCAATAACACCAGAGTCTTACCCTGATGACAGTGACCAGCGCCCTCCTTGGTCTGGTGGCCCAGCTCACCTGCTCCACCATCCCACCATGACCAATGCCTTCCATGTTCCACACATGCCTCCTGGTGGTCAGGGCACATCATAGCGACCAATATTCAATTATTCCACTGTTCAGTCTATTTGCATATTAGTGTTTTATTATATAGGATTATAACTCTATTATAAAAATAGAATAAAATTATGACAGAATTGAAAACATTAAAACATTTGCTGTTCCACATTTTTATTTGTTATTAATTTTGCAAAAAAATAAATGCTAAGGTGAATTAAAGTATGAATTAAATCACTCAGCCTCCTTTCCAGACTCATACTAGAATGTCTTACTATACAGCAAAGGGTGGGATGCTATACATTTCATTTTACAGACATCTTGCAGCAAGGATTCTGGATGCAAATAAGGTTCCATGATCAAATTCAATTTCAAAAGAAAGTACAGCTATAGGCCACTGCATCAGTTTCCTAGGGCTGTGCAACAGTACCAAAAACTGAGTGGCTTAAAGGAACAAAAATGTATTGTCTCACTTTTCTGGAGGTCTCACAGTCCAAAATCAATGTGTCGACAAGATCATGCTCCTTCTGAAGACTGTAGGGGAGAATTTTTTTCTGACTCTTTCTAACTTCTGGTAGTGACTGTCAATTCTCACTGTTCCTTGGTTTATAGAAGCATTGATCCGCTTTCTGCCTTGATCTTCACATGGCATTCTTCCTGTGTCGCTTCCATTGTTTTCCTTCTGTGCATAGTGTCTCTGAATCCAAACATTCCCTTTCGAGCCCTAGTTGGTTTGGCTCAATTGATAGAGCGTCAGCCTGTGGACTGAAGGGTCCTGGGTTCAATTCCAGTCAATGGCACATGCCCGGATTGTGGGTTCAATCCCCAGTAGGGATAGTGATGATTCTCTTTCATCAATGTGTTTTCAAAACTCTTTCCCTTCCTCTCTGAAATCAAGAAAAATATATTTAAATATTAAATAAAATAAAATGACTGCAAATTCCCCATAGTGTCTGATATTTCAGAAAGTCAAGTAAAGAAGGGTCAGAAAGAGAGAGAGATGCCAGCTGTCCCAGCAACGCGGTTTGTCCCCACTGAGGATGACATTTCTCCCATTTAAAAAAAATAATAATAAACAAACATTCTCTTTTGAACTCGATTGTTTTAATTCAGTGGTTGAGCAAAGACCTATGAACTAGGACCATGGTTGGCAAACTGCGGCTCTCAAGCCACATGTGACTCTTTGACCCCTTGAGTGTGGCTCTTCCACAAATACCACGACCTGGGTGAGTCTATTTTGAAGAAGTGGCATTAGAAGTTTAATTTTTAAAAATTTGGCTCTCAAAAGAAATTTCAATCGTTGTACTGTTGATATTTGGCTCTGTTGACTAATGAGTTTGCGGACCACTAAATCATGATTCCATTCCCAGTCAGGACACATGCCTGGATTATAGGCTCATTCTCCAGTAGGGGGCACGCAGGAAATGGCCTATCAATGATTCTATTTCTTCATTGATGGTCCTCTCTGAAATAAATTTAAAATATATATTTAAAAATAAAACATTTCTTTTTTATAGACACTAATTATGTTGAATTAGGACCCAACCTAATGACCTCATCTTGACTATATCTGTAAAGACCCTATTTCCAAATAAGATCAAATTTTTACTTCAAATGCCCTTTAATTGGACTTCAATCTTCTTTTTTAGGAAACATACAATTCAACCCATTTTCCTGCCAGTTTGGCTGGTTTTAACAAGCAAATAAAGTTATAGAGACATAGGATATTCCTTTTATATATATATATATATATATATATATATATATATATATATATGTCAGTTTGTAAGTATTGAGAGAAAGTTGCACCAGTGACTTCCTAATTCTGGGATCATAATTATAGCTAAGTGTTCTTGAAATCAAAAATTTCAGTTGCAGTCTCAAAGGGAATAACAACTATGGGAAGTAAGTTATGCAGCATTCTAAAAATTATCAGTGTAGAACTAGCCTAGATCTTGTTCCTATTTACTTAATTTTTTATATACACCTATTTCCCTGAGGGTTACTTTTACCACATTGAATACTGGTTAATATACACAACAAAATTTTTATAATCTTCAGATACATTTTAGGCATAAAGTATACCATCAAGTGTGCTTGTGTGTGTCTCCTTAAATGTTATGTAACATGATGAGTGGGTAACCTATATAATTAATGCAGTTTGTACTGCAGCAATAGCAGCAGCTGGATTTTTCAAAAAGCCAAGTTCAATAAAAACTGCATCATTAAGGTCCTTCCTGATACAACAATCTCAAGTATCTACATGACACATCGTTCATGCAAGATTTTTGGTCATCCTAGGAGCAGTTGGAAATGCATTTTTCATTTCATAGGATTTGCAAAATCCTTTTATCACCTCAAAATTACTTGTGGAACACACAGACTTCCAAGTGTTAAAAGTTAGTCTCACAATTTTTTTTGGTATGTAGTACAATTTGGTTTATATATAAAATTAAAATTACAGCCAGTGTTGATTTAGTGATTGTCTCAACTCAGAATTAATCATGAAAACCCCTGGTCCTGTAGTCTTGAACTATCTTTTAAGGTTGTGAAGGCAATTTTGCCTCAAAACAAGAAATCAGCAGGAAATCCATTGTTATAGTATTTTAATAGTATTATTGTGCTAAAAACTATTGTGGCAAGCACAATTTTGTGGCTGATGTTTCCTTGTTTGCTTTTCTATAGTCAATATCTATATTTACATACACAAGAAAAATGTTATTTATTCAAATAACCCTGGAGTGTAAGAAAGGCCTTTGCTCAGCTCTTTTGTTTTTACCTGTTTTCTCTGATCATAAATCTCTGCTGACATATTATTACACATGTCAGTGTAAAAAATATATGAACATATCATTTAAACAAGTGTAAACCTATCTTTTAGACCCTTGGTGAATCTCTCAAGTTCATGCTACTAAAATGAACCAAGTTCTAACTTCCTTCTAATTTCAGGTCATTATAGTTGCTCTTATAGTTGCTCTTATTTTTCTACCTTTGTCATATGAGAAAACAAAAAAGTAAACTTGAGTTTTACTGTTAAAGTAAATTAGCAAAATCCAAACTTATTCCCAGTCCATTGAGGCTTAATTAAAATACATATATGAATCGATCAAACCCCTGAATAGGAAACATTAAATGTAAATATATGAAGATAAAACTCTTCTTTCTCTTGTTAAATGGAAGCCTACACCTCCACTGATTCTGATCCATAGCAGAAATGCCAATTATATTCAAGATTTATATTAATTATTTTCAAGTCTTATAGAAAGAAAACATATATACTAAAAATCCAAAATCTTATAATTACATTGTATTTCAACTATGTTGCTGGAAAGAAATTTAACACAGATATAACTCAGATCAAAAGACTTACTTTCTACATAAAAAATATATAATTGTATTTTACACAGATAAAATGATGACAGCTACCAAAGTGAAATACATAACAGCTGGCATATATAAAAGATAAAATAGGATACAGGTTGTTTTGAGGAAATTTGAACAACAAACAATTGAAAATATCAAGGAAATTGAAATATATCATCAGTATTAGAAAACATACATAAAAGTTATTACAAAATAAGATGGGAAAATATAATCAGACTACATATTGTGAAATACAGATTCCATAGTTCTATAGGTATTACTGAAATTTCTTATTTCATACCAAGAAGCACTCACTTATTCTTTAGTCACTGGATTTCCATTGCCTTACCCTAAAAAATAAAATAATAACTATGGTTCTAAAAACTGTGTATTGTCTTTTCCTAAAACCAATTGTAAAACCTCAATATCTAGTCACACAGTCTTATATAATAAAGAGGTAATATGCATATTAACCCTCATGCCCTCACAAATGGCTGCTTATGATCAGGCCAGCAGGGGGGTTAGTGAGGAACAACCAAATGACTGAATAAGCAGGCTGCTTGGGGCGACCAGGCCAGCAGGGGAGTTAGTGAGGGATATCCAAATGACGGAAAAAGTAGGCTGCATGGGATGACCAGGCCAGTTGGGGAGGGGGACCATGAGGGGCAACCAGGCTGGCAGGGAGGTCAGTTGGGGGGTGACCAAACCAGCAGAGAGGGCAGTTGGGGTGACTAGGCTGGCAGGGGGGCAGTTAGGGGCAAGCAGGCCATGGGGGGGTGGGCAGTAAGAGGCAACCAGGCCAGTGGGGGGAAGTTAGGGGTGACCAGGCAGGCAGGCAGGTGACCGATTAAAAGCCAGTGGTCCAGGATTGTGAGAGTGATGCCCAACTGCCAGTTTAGGCCTGATCACGGAGATATCTGGCAATCAGACATCCCCTGAAAGGTCCTGATTGGAGATGGTTCAGACTGGGCTGAGGGGATTCCCCCTCTATATACACCTCTCACCCCGTGCATGAATTTCATGCACCAGGCCTCTAGTATATTATAACTGCCATGTGATGAGACCCCTCACAAATAGCTTACAAACTTATAGGGATAGCAGAGGTATGTATACAAATGCAAAATAGAGGCAGACACACACATATAAAAAACATTAAGAAAATTCATAGAAAAGTCTCCTCTTTGGTGCACAACTAGGGAAGGGCACAGCAGCTACTGTGAGAGGGGTATGAAACAACACAAAATATGAGTTGCAAGTGTTTATTAATATGTTAATAAAAGGTCTTAATATTCCAGGGGAAGCAGTACATGAAGGTAGGCTATGATTATTTAAAGATATTCTAGTATAGTTTAAACCAAAGGACAAGCACTAAAAAAAAATTTTAAAGAATCAAAAACAATGTCATTGAATGACAAAAATGCTAAATTGACCCACAAACAAGAAAATAAGTAAAAAAAATAGATTAAGAAAATATGGAATATGATATGGTTAAGACTTACATAAGTGTTGCCAGGGGTTGTGAGGAGAAGGGGTTGACTAAAAAGGGATAGCAAAGGAAACTTTTGGGTGATAGAGCTTCTCTCTTTGGTATTCTCAGCATTTAAAAAAAAATCCATAAAACTATATACCATCAAGACTAAATTTTACTGCAGGCAAATTTTAAATTATCTACCAGGCTGTGCAAAGAACCACAGATGGAATGCAGAGTGTGGCAAATGCAACTAACTGTAATTCAAATAAATGACATAACTTTTTTGGAAAGAAATGAGTTGACTTAAGTGACATTGAACATCCTTAATTTAACTGAATATTATAATACTAAAAACAAGAAAGAACAGTAACTTGTGGTCACAGTAACTTGTAGTAACACAAACACTGTGGTAATTTGTTTTCTCACAGTAGTATGAGTTAATAATTCTGAAATTACTTTATTTGTATACTAGATTAAACAATAGGAAAATACATTATAGATATTGATAGCCAGGTTTCTCACTGTTGAAAGAATTACAAATAAGTAAAGATGAATTGCTAGATTGAACCCTGGATATTAGATTACAATTAGAGGTATCAGTGTGAACTCATAGAGCTCTTTCTTTTGGAGAAGGAAGTATTTTTTTAATATCTAATTAGATAGATTGACACATAAATAAATATATGTGTATATCTGTACATGGCTTGGTAAATATATAGACATTTCTTAGCCTTCTCTGCACAAAGCATTAATACCTCAATAGCAGTATGCACATGCAGTATCTAAGATCTTGGTTTATAAATACTATTTTCCAATAAAAGGAATCAGGCTTCTTAGAGAAGTGATAGATTCCAGAGCTGAGGCAAGGAAAATCCAAGATAAGGCTGGAGTACCTAAGAATCTAAAAAGTAAGAAAGTATTTAACAAAGGAGGGAGAGGATGAAATATATAAAAACCACACAGGAGGCAAAAATGAAAGAGGACTTGAGTCTAAAATAGAAAAAAATTTGAGCAAAAAAAATAGTATTGGATTATAATCTATAACAGTGATTCTCTACCTTTCTAATGCCGCAACCCTTTAATACAGTTCCTCGTGTTGTGGTGACCCCCAACCATAAAATTATTTTTGTTGCTACTTCATAACTATAATTATGCTACTGTTATGAATCATAATGTAAATATCTATCTTTTCCAATGGCTTTAGGCTTTACAGCAGTGGGTCACAGGTTGAGAATTGCTAGCAGGGTCACAGCATTAGAAAGGTTGAGAACCACTGATCTATAATAATAAAAGCATAATATGCTAATTAAACCAGACAGTCGAATGACCTTCCAGGCAGCATTCTGGACATTGTTCCAGATAACCTTCTGGATGAAGCCACTGGTGGGGGTCAAGGCAGAGGCAGTTGCCATGGCAGGCAGGGACCAACGCAGAGGTAGTTAGGGGCAATCTGGCAGGCAGGCAAGTAGTAAGGGGTGATCAGGCAGGCAGGCAGGCAAGTGGTTAGGAACCAGTGGTCCCAAATTGCAAGAGGGATATCCGTCTGCTGGTTTAGGCCCAATCACACAGGAATCTTTGTGGGATCAGGCCTAAAGCATCAGTCAGACATCCCCCAAGGAGTCCTGGTTTGTGCAGGCCAGGCTGAGGGACTTCTGCCCCCTCCTGTGCACAAATTTCATGCGCCAGGCCTCTAGTAACATAATAAATATCTGTAAGTCCTTACTGACATAAATAAATGATTGATGTAATAAAGAGGAAGCAGGAATAGCTCTTCCAAATAGAAGCATTCCAAGTAATGAATATAGAAAAAAAAACTAAGAAAATAGAATATAATTATTAGAATAAGATCTACTGATGAAAGTTTAAGAAGAAAGAAGATATTTGCTGAGTCTCAAAGCATTTCCTTTAAATATTTACTGAATAAGAAAGAAAATTTAGTACTTTTATGAATACACTAACTTAACCAAGTGATCACGGTTACCATAACAGTGTTAAATCCTATCAAGATTATGGAACCCCTGTTCGACTGCACTAACAAAGCCACATCACTACTACAAAGACAAACCTAGAAATGCATAACCTAGACCTAATTAAGAAAAAATTCAATGACATTCTATGAAATACCTGAGCGTTAGACTTCAAAACTTTGAAGTTCATGAAAATCAAGGAATGACTGAGAAACTGTCAGGTACCCCAAGGAATCTAACTAAAGAGATAACCACTAAATGCAGTAAGGATCCTAGATTTAATCATGAGACATAAAAACAATGATATTAATTGGGAAACTGGTGAAAATACAATGAAGTATGTAATTTCAAGAATAGTATTGATAATTGTGTTATGATTATATAATATATTAACTTTAGGGAAAGTTGAGTGAAGAATAAATAGAAACTCTGTATTTTTATGCATAAATCTAAATTATTTTGAAATAAACAGTATTTAAATTAGATTAAACAGAATTCTAGGTAGAGTAAAGAGAACAAATTATCACTAGAAAAAAACCTAAGACACACAGTCTATCTTCCAAAATAGCCGAGTTCCTGAATTCTGAATCTTGAATTGTGTGAATTATATTTCATTAATTATAGAACTATTGGATTTTCCATAACTATCGTGGGTTTCCCATACTCCAGTTCTAGAATCCACCACTTTTTCAAGGGTCCTGGAGTATATTTTTCTCAAATTAAGAGTCTGAAGGAATGCTAGATGTATTTCTATTGGTGGCCAACCAGTAGCCAACATATATTTCGCTTCCTTTAAAAAAAAGGATTGGAAAAATAAATATGATAGGGTGAGAACAGATATATAATTAAACAAAATAAGAAAGGAAAATTACAACTATTACATCTCAGATACATAAACATAAAGGAAGAAATAAGTCATATCTAAACAATATTCATCATTTTCTATCCAAAACCTTTAGTGAACCTAATTTTGACCCAGCAATCCCATATCTGGGTACATATTGCATAATTTGGTCCTAGGGCTCTCACTAGTATTACCCAAGGCTTTCATGCAATACACTGTACTCCAGGCATGCCGGTCTTACCCCATATTCCTCGCTTTTGTGCTCTTATTTGCATTGTTTCCTCTATGTGGAAACTTCTCTGCTGATCAATAAACAACTTGTTCCCCACCACATGCCTTTTTCTATATTAATGCCATCTCTCCCTCCTTTTTCTATATTAATGCCATCTCTCCCTCCTATTTTTGTTCTTGTTTTTTGTATCTTGCCCATCCCGCTCAATACATATTTTCTTAGAGATAGAAAGAGACTTTACCTACTCATCTTTACATCCCCAGAGTAATCAATATCATTTCTGCCATGTAAGATATTCCTTCAATAAATAATTATATAATAATTTAAAGAGTTCAATCTTGAAAACAGTTATAAAATAATAAACATTTCTACCACAGATTCCCTCACTCCAAAACAGTCTTACATTTTATTGATCATGAATTTGCAAGGAAACATCACATTATCATTTCAGTGAGAATGGCTCTCTCACCAGTAAATTCTGTTGCTAAGGGAATTGCTAGCCAAATTTTAAAACAGAAGGGCCCAGTTGCGGGAGTTTGTTGATGATTTCCAATAGCCACAGCAGGAGTTCTTTTCTTTTTCCTTTGTCTCTGGAGAGAAAAGTAGTGTGGAGTGGAGAAAAATGGCCTTAAAGCAGGGCCCAAACTGAGAGAATTTGCCTCAACTTACATCCAAGCCAAGGGATGCAGGTATACCTTTTTTGATGCAGGCGGGAGGGTGGGGCCTATCTGACAGGAAGATGCTTCCAAGAGAGCTCACAGTGCTGGCTGAGGAGTTTTTACTTTGTGCTCAGAAAATTTGTGGTGGGAGGGCGGGTAAACAGAGCAGGGCTCTTGGAAACAGAGTAGATATTGAGCCCCCACTGCTGTTGAGATAGTGGTACTGGACAGAGACCCAGCAAGCTTCCTCTGGAGATTAAAAATAGGACCCAGAAAAGAGCCTAGAGCTCTGCTCTCTTCCCCTCTGAGACCTCAGTCATTTGCCTGAAGCCCAATCCAGAGCTCAGTGCTGCATGGGGATAAGGAGCAGCACATTTCTGCTCTGCTCCCCATCTTGCTTCTGCAACAGGGACCATATCACTAAAAGTCATTTTTAAACGAGTTTTATCTGGAAAATTACAAATGCACAGAAAAGTGAATAAAGTATAAAATTATGCCATAAAAATTTTAGAAAAAAACATAGGCAGTAAAATCTTGGGCATCTCTCATAGCAATATTTTTGCTGATATATCTCCTCAAGCAAGGTAAACAAAGAAAAATATAAACAAATGGGATTACATCAAAGTAAAAAGCTTCTACACAGCAAAAGAAATGATCAGCAAAATGCAAAGGGAACTTACTGAATGGGAAAACATATTTGCCAATGATACATCTGATAAGGGGTTAATTGCCAAAAATATAAGCATATGTACAACTCAACACCAGGAAGACAAACAATCCAACTAAAAATTGATAAAGGATCTGAATGGACACTTCTCCAAAGAAGACATGCAAATGGCCGATAGATATATGAAAAGATGTTCAACAATACTAATCATCAGAGGGATGCAAATAAAAACCACAATGAGATATTACCTCTTATCTGTCAGAAAAAGTGCTGTTGAGAATGTGGAGAAAGGGCAACCTTGGGCACTGTTGGTAGGAATTCAGATTGGTGCAGCCACTGTGCAACACAGTATGGAGTTTTCTCAAAAAATAAAAAAATGAAACTACATTTTGATCCACTAATCCCCTTTCTGGGAATATATTCTAAGAATCCTAAAATACCAATTAAAAAGAACATATGTATCTCTATGTTCATAGCAGTATTAGTTACAATAGACAAGATATGGAAGCAGTTCAAGTGACCATCAGTAGATGAGTGGATAAAAAAAAGCTGTGATACATTTACATAATGGAACACTACATGATCATAAAAAAGGAGGAAATCTTACCTTTTGTGTCAACATGGATGGACCTAGAGAATATTGTGCTAAGTGAAATAAACCAGTTAGAGAAAGATAAATACCATATAATCTCACTTATAGAGAGTGTCCCCAAAAATGTATACAGACTTTTAATAGCTGGTGACTCACTTAATTTTCACTCCTTTACAAGTTTAACTGATTTGAAATAATGGGGAAGTCAGACTAAGCTTTGAACAAAGAAAATTTATTCTAAAGTGCCACTAGACTTTTTTTTTTTGTGGGGATACAAAAAAGATAAAGTTTATGGTACAAAACCAGCAACAGTTGAATTCAAGGCACACAACTATGGAGCAAAATGTTTCTTGACATTCGCAATTCCATTGCTTCCCATTATCAGCAATGCCTGGACCAGAATGGGCATCTGCTTGAAAATGGCATATCTTTGCATTGACATTTTTGAGCATTGACAAAAATGAAAAATATTCATTTCTATAGATTTATTTAAATTCTGAAAATGAACTGTATGTTAATAAATACTGACTTTATAATCATTCAAGGTTGTGCATATATTTTTGGGGACACCTTATATGCTGAATCTAATTAATAAAATATAGTGATGATCAAAATATGTTAAGAGGTATGGATACATGAAAAAGACTGACTCCGGTCAGAGGGGAGAGGTGTGGAGGGGACTGAAAAAGGGGGAAGAGCCCTGTACTCAGTGGTGAGAGGGTCTCCCACACACTGAAGGGTCTCAGGTTTGATTCCCAGTCAACAGCATGTACCTGAGTTGGAGATTCACTCCCTGTCATCCATTGAAGCACTTACAGGAAGCAACCAATCAATGTGTCTCTCTCACTTCAATGCCTCTCACTCTCCCTCCCCGGCTCCCTCTGTCCCTCACCACTTCCATCCATCTCTCCTCATGACTGTCTCTGAAAAGCAATGAAAAAAGTATCCTCTGGTGAGGATTAGAAAAAAAAAAGGAAGGTGAAGGTGATTAGCCAAAGAACATATATGCATAGCCCATGGACACAGACAATAGTGTGCTAAGGACCAGAGGGAAAGGGGGCAAGGCAGGGTGTGTGTGCTGGGTGGAAATGGGCAAAGAGGGGAAAGGGAAATGGGGAGATCTCTTAATAGTGTCATGATAATGGAGTCAGAATGAATGGAATCAGTGCCCTTATAAAAGGGACATCAGAGATCCCTAAGCTCTGCCACCATGTGAAGACATGGCAAATTGATGCAGTCTATAAACAAGAAAGTGGGCCTCCACCAGACCACTAGATGCTGAATATCCTGAAGCCTTGATCTTGAACCTCCTAGCTTCAGAATTGTAAAAAGGAAAAAAAAAAGTTCGTTGTTTATATGCCATCCAGTTTATAGTATTTTTTGTTATAACAGCCGAAACAGACTAAGACAGGACTTCATCTCTCATATGGACAATGGAAGTCATGTCCTGACTATTCTCCCTGATGCTTTCTTTGTGCTAAATTTACTTTAAAAATCCATGGGTTTCCTTGCCTTAGTACTTGTCACTACTATACTGTACACCAGTCAGGACTGCCTGTATATCAACTCATTAAATCTATGCAAATGTTCCCATCTATAGATAGTATTATTCCCAATTTTTAGAAGGGAAAACTGAAGGTTATGTGACCTACATCACTAAGTGGGAAATACAGGTCATTTTATTATGCTGCACAGCTTTCTAGCTGTCACTATCAAACAAGCAGACAAAGAAGAGGAAGGAAAGGATGCGACAGATTTTTGCTGTGGTAGCAAGATAACCATTTTAAGAGGGGCAATTTGAGAAGTGGTACATGAACAGTAAGAACACAATTACATGGGGGTATAATTAAGTGAGTTCTGTGGAATAAGGTGGCAACAAGGGTACACGGATGGCACATTTCTTTGCACAAGTCATATCATATGAAATTACCTATTGAGATTGCTGGGAGAAAGTGCTGGCAGTGGGCATATCTAACAATATCAATGGAATGCTGGTATAGTTGGACATGCCTTTAATACATAAACGAGAAAAATATGCTCATGGATAGTTTAAATATTAAATATGATAGAAGGTTCCTCCATTTTCGAGAGCCAGCAGGTAGCCTGTCAGAGCCCATCAGGAGTGTGACAGCTGTGAGTCAGACAAGAGGCTGGCAAGGGGAAGTGTGATCTGAGAGAATACAGCTCTCCGATGCAGAATAGCCTCTTCAGAGATTTTCAAAAAAGCAAAGTATTGTGGACAAGTAAAACCATCTAAACAGGGAGTCTGATGAGCATAAAAGATTGGACATATTTCTGGCAGACATTATGTGAGAGAATTAAACATAGAAAATAAGGTTAAGTAAGTAAATATATGATAAATTTGTTAGGTTACTGTGGCTTATGTCTTTGACTTAAGATATATTATTCAATTATTTACTATTAATTTACTATCACTATATTATCAAAGCATTAATAATCTATTAGCAAAACATTAATAACAAATCTATTTCAAAATAAATACTTCTCAGAATCCTGATAAGGTTAACACTGTAGCCAGTTAACAAATTTGAAGATGTGATTATACAACCACTCACTTAATGGCAACGCCATACAATGATGAGCTCTTAGAAAGGGTGTTAAAAGTATTACTAGGTGTTGTTTCCAACACCCTTGAATTCTTGCCACTCTTAAAGGAATCCTTTCTTTCTACCCATTATTCTCTGTAACAAACGAACTGGAACAAAATTTTAAATGGCAGATAATCCAGTTTATTTTTAATATTTGGTTTAGAAATCCATTACATGATTTTCATCATAATAATTTTATAATTAATTTTAGTCCCTTATTACTTGGTTTTAAATAAAAGAGATAAAAATGATGTACAAAATGTTATCTATTTTTTATTTCCCTGAGAAAATCCAGCTAAATATATTCCTTCTGAAAATACAATCATTTTTGTGTTTTAAAATTCTCTGCACCCATCACCAGAACTGGGAAACTGTAAATTCCTCATTGCCCATCGCTTTGTTCAACCTCTCAGTCAAAGATCCCTCCCCCTATTCCTGCCTGCCCCAGAAGGCAGGAGCCCCATCTTTCCCCAGGCAGGTCTCCATAAGCAGCTTCTCTCTGTTCTTCAGCCCTTCACTTCCTGCACTCCCATCTTTGCATCCTCTGACTACCTCTGCAGACTAGGTATTTCCACAGACTGGTACTTCTAGAGAAGTTAAGTTTCCAAAGAAACCTAAAATTAGAACTGAAGGGTTTTGGCTTGCTTACCTTGTTAAGCAAATGCTGAGATGTGAGTGAATACAAATTATATAGCTGGTCCCAGGGGAGATGGACATACAAACCAGCCTTTGGTAGGATGAGAGGTAGTGTTGCCAACCTGGACATACTATTTTTTGATAAGAAAAGTCTTAGAGGAAGTTATTGGGGCCCCAGCTGTGTTGCAGGATAGGTAGGAAAAGTGTTGATGGATTCAACTAATTATGCTTCAAGGCAATTGCTTTCTGAGCATGAGTGGGGAATTGGATAATGCCTTACTTTTGTTAAGTATTAGTATATCTCTGTAGTATTTGCCCTTTCTTAATCTCTAATGACCATGTTTATGTGAACCTGCTCTGGATAAATACAGGAAGATCCAGCTGTGAAATATAAGTTGTAGGTGGAATGGCGGCTCCTTGGTAGAACTGATGTCCATTGGGTGGCCAAAACTGTCAGAGAACTAATTGTTCCTAAAGAGAGAAGACAGAACAGCGTAGGCAAAGGCACAGAATGTATTATTAGTGCTGACAATAATGACAGAGCAGTGAAATCATAGGGCTCTGGAACCCAGGGCAATCATCAGTGAATAACTTTGCACAAGAACCTATTGGCACAAAGCTGTCATAGATCTCAGAGAATTAATTCTTCTACATTGGCTATATCATTTGATTTGTGGATTACCTTGAAATGTTTTTGAATAATACAGGAGAGAGATAAATATATAAAGAAAATGGAAACAAAAGAAGCAAAAAAAAAGAAAAGAAGGAAAGAAGGAATATAGGAAACATTGATCAACATACAAGTAAAAGAAAGAGACATAAAGACAAAGAAAAAGAAGGATGGAAAGAAAGTGGGAGGTAGAAAACATAAAGGGTTTATTACCATTTTTATTATACTTTCTGTAAAATTTCTACATTTTACATGTAATGACTCTAGAGCAGTGGTTCTTAACCTTTTTAATGTCATGATCCTTTAATACAGTTCCTCATGTTGTGGTGACCCCCAACCATAAAATTATGTTGTGACCTACAGGTTGAGAACTGCTAGCAGGGTTGTCTAAGACCATCAGAAAACACAGATATTTACATTATGATTCATAACAGTAGCAAAATTACAGTTATGAAGTACCAACGAAAATAATTTTACGGTTGGTGGTCACCACAACATGAGGCACTGTATTAAAGGATCGCGGCATTAAAAAGGTTGAGAACCACTGCTCTAGAGATAGGTACTATAATTATCACAATTTTATATATGGAGAAACTGAGCCTTAGGATGTTAACAAAACTCACCAAGTTCACACACTTGGTAAGTAGTGAAGCACAGGTCATACCACAAAAATTAATTCTGGTAGAAACAAAGTGAAAAAATATGCTCTCTAATAGAAGTTCTGAATGCACAAAGGAAGAAGCAAGGTTAATAACATAATCTCAGTCTATTCCCTGGGACTCTTCCAGCCAGTTATGGGTTAGGGCACATTTGGTTGCCTTGGTTCAAATTTATATGCTAATCAATTATGTTATTTAACTCACTCCATGATAATCTCTGGATCTAAAATATTTACTACCTATCCTCCATTGTATATAAGGTGTTGCATTTGGGTTTAAAAAGATTTTTTATAGTATGTTGCTGCATTAGTTTGATAATCATTGGTAAATACACCTACTGATTTACATTGTCACTCAATAGCTACCGATTATATTTTATGTCTAAATTATTCAGTTGAAACAGATGACAACATAAGCAGAGCTCTGTTGTTGTATTTTTATCATATGTACGAACATGGAAAAAAGGAAAAGGAACAAAAATGTATACCATGAGATAGATATAAGTATCTCTCCTACTATTGTCTCAACCATTCAGTCAAGTTTCCTAGAGGTGACTGACATTTCTAATTTTTATAAAGCTTGCTGAAGATATTCAATGCATAGGCAAGCATGTGGAAATACAATTATAGAAACACACACATGAATGATGACATTCCTATTTTAAGTCTTTTTTCATCTACCTGTAAATAGGAATGAATAGATGATGATAGATAATAGATAAATGATAGATGATAGATAGATAGATAGATAGATAGATAGATAGATAGATAATATATAGGAAATTATTTCATACTAATATAGACAAATCTGCCTCTTTCCTTTTATTGCCAACACAATATTCCATTTAATGGGCATAGTATTACCATTAATTTCTTGATCGTTCCCTGTTGATAGATTGTTCCCATCCTGTGCTATTACATACCAATGTTGTAATGCATATCTTCGTATGGTGTCATTTGGGATATATGTTTAAGAGCCAAGCCAGTTGTTTTTTTGTGCATTAATTTTTATGTCCTTTAACCATATTTCTATTGGGCTGTGGGTTAGGACAGCCTTGAGTAACTGTATGAACTTCACTTCTATATGACTGGCTCCCCTGGAATGACAGTGAATAATCTTTGCAGCCTGTATGAAACATCATTGTTGGTCATTCTCTGTTCATTTGCATGTCTTCTTTAAAAATCATGAAAATTCACATTTTATATCTGACATATATGGGAAATATCTCAGGTGGGCAATTGTCTTTTGACTTTATTAATTTTGTATTGTTGACTTTGCTTCTGAAATTTTTAGGAAATCTAGTATATCACTCTGATTTTAGTGGCTCCAGGATTTTGTGTCATATTTTAGAAAGCTACTCTATTCCAACAATGTAACTATAACTGTTATATTGGCTTCTATAAATTTTATTTTTACATTTTAGTGTTTGATGTAACTGGAAATAATGTAAGAAGAAAATAATGTTTTTCTATAAGGCTACTCAGTTGTCCCAAAACCATTTACTAAATAAACATGTTTTGTCTACAATTAGATGCACTTCATCTCTAAAATACAATAAATTTGCCTACGTTGTAGCTATTGCTAGAATCCTTTACTATTCAATTAATCTGTCTGTTCACACATGAGTACCATCCTGTCTTAATTACAGTAGTTACAAAATAATTTTCCTGTGACTTCTTTTTATGCTTTTCTTAATTTTTCTATGAGTTTTAGAATCACCTTGATTAGGTCTTGAAATGAGGCTTATTGGTATTTCAGGGAAATTATAATATTTTATTTATATATTAATTTAAGAAAAAATGACATCTTTGTGTGACTGAGTTTTCCTATGCAAAAAAAATGGTAAGCCTTCTCATAAATTTGAATTATATTTTGCAACTCTGAGTAATGTTTATATATTTTTTTCTTCTTGAACATTTTATGTTAAATTTATTACTATAATTTTGTTATTTTTGTTGTTGCTATTATAAATAAGATTTTTTAACCATCATTATTTTCTACTGTCTCTGTTTTTCTATAGGAAGGCAACAGATTTTAGTATATTAATTTTATAGTATGAAACCTTATTGATTTTTATTTATAGTGGTTTTTGGTTAATTATATTAAGATTTTAAGTAAACAATTATAACTTCTGTAGATAATTACATTCTTATGATTTTTATTTGTATATATTCTCCTTCTTTCTCTTGTCTATTTGCATTCTTATTTCCTGAAGGAGGGAAAACATTTAATAATCTGGGAGTTAATGAACATCCTTGCTTTATTTCTAATGTTAGTAGAAATTTTTCTAGTATTTCACAATAATCATGATGTTGCTTTTTGGTGTGAGATAAATATATTTCTATTTAAAGAATTGCATTTTTTGTCAATAAATTTTCTCAACTGTCTTTCCATCTTCTAAGATGACATGAGTGTTCTCTTTTAATGTATTAACACGATGATTAATACTTAGATTATCTAATACTGCCTCATCTTTCTATATGTAAAGTTCCATTTGGTCAAGGAGTATTGTTATTTTAATATCTTCAGAATATCTCCCTAGTTAATATTTCCTAGTAAAATGCCACTTGGTTTTTAATACTCAAACTTTATAAAACCTATATATTTCTCAGTGTAATGTTTTTCAGCTGATGCTTTTATAGAAAAGTAGACAGCTCCAAAATTCAATGCATCATATCTAACAAAATGATGTGCAGAAAATCCTCAAGTTACATTTCACATAAAATTGGCACAACAGTGAATGTCAATAAGGAAGATATGTATGACAGCAATATAGGAAACATTTCTTTTAAAAATAGCCTTTTCCTCTTCTTCCTTTTTTTGTCTTTCACTCCTCTTACCTACCTAGACAATTCACTCCAAAAGGCATTAGGTGAAACCAAGCCAGATAGGCAATTGCACAGTGGTAAGAAGGAGAAAAGGTGGTGTCAGAGACTGAGGAGAGTGAAAATGACATCCTTATTGGAGGGAAAAGGGAGACTAACATGCGATTTTAGAGCCTGAGAGTATTAAGCAGGGTGTACTAGTACATTTAGGATTTGCCAAGTGGATTAATATGGAGAGTTCAAACACAGGCAGCATAAGGGCTTCCTCATTGCAAAATGGCCCCATGTAGAGGAGGGAAGGATAAAAAAGACAGACACATTATGTGTAGGAAATGCATCAACAGCAACAGGATATCAGTTGTATGATCATAAAAATGATGAAATAAATATATTATGAATAAAGAGAGTCTGGTTTCTGACTCTCAGAGAAGAGAGTTACAAATATTCAAAGAGAAAAAATAAAGTTAATCCTTTGATATTTTATTGGATTTGGAAAAACTAGTGAAAGTCTAAGATATTTAATATTGATAGATGATAGATAGGTAGATAGATAATAGATAGATAATAGATGTATATGGAAACAAATATTAATGTAAATACACATATATAACTGTGTGTGTGTGTGTGTGTGTGTGTGTACATACTAGAGGCACAGTGCATGAAATTTGTGCCTGGGGCAGGAGGGTATGTCCCTCAGCCCAACCTGCATCCTTTCCAATCTGGGACCCCTCAAGGGATATTCAACTCTCCTTTAGGCCCAATCTTAGTGGGATTGGGCCAAAATGGGCAATCAGACTCTCTTTCACAATCCAGGACTTCTGGCTCCCAACTACTTTCCTGCCTGACTGCCTGATCATGCCTTAACCACTGAAATTCTGATTGACACCTTACTGCTCCCCTGCTGGTCCAATTGCCCCTAACTGCCCTCTCCTGCAGGCCCAGTCCCCCCAACTGCCCTCCCCTGCAGGCCTGGTCTCTTCCAACTGCCTCTCCTGCTGGCCTGGTCCCATATGCCTTCTCTCCCCTGCAGGCCTGGACTCCCTCAACTGCCCTCCTCTATAGGCCTTGTCCCACCAAATACCCTCTCCTGCTGGCCTGATTGCCCCCAACTGCCCTTCCCTGTAGGCCTACTGCCCCCCAACTGCCATCCCCTGAGGGTCTGTTCCCCTACAATTGCCCTCCCCTGCAGATCTAGTCCCCTGCAACTGCCTTCTCCTGCAGGCCTGGGTCCTCCTCATCTGTCCTCCCCTGTAGGCCTAGTTGTCCCTAACTGCCTTCCTCTGCCAGCCCAGTCACCCCTAACTGTCTCCCACTATAGACCTGATTGCCTCTAACTGCTCTCCCTTGCAGGTATGGTCCCCCGCCAACTGCCCTCCCATGCTGGTCTGATCACCCACAACTTCCCTCCCCTGCTGGCCATTGTGTGTCCATATGGGGGTAGCCATCTTTGACCACATGGGAGTGACAGTCAATTTGCATATTACTCTTTTATTAAATAGAATGTATATAATGTGTATGTGTGTGTGTTCACTGAGACAGCCTAGGGCAGGTTCCACCTCAAAAGTCATGAGCACACCTATCCTTCAGATCTTGGTTATTAAAGAGCATTCTCCACTAAGAAAAAGCAAGGATCCCTTGAAAAGTGGCTGATTCCAAGGTTAGAGTACAAACTAATCAGGCATATCTTGTGATAGGAAGTAAGAAAATGCTTAAATTATGATAGGATCAAGTTAGAGGAGCTCTCCATAATGAATATGGACAATTTTAGCATAAAATAAGCAATTATATTAACAAATTATAATCCATTACACAAAATAGAAATCCATTAATGCATCCTAATGTAAATAATAAATATTGAAAGTTCAATGAGAATCAGAGTATTTATATATAATTATATATAGTTCCAAAGTAGAATCCCCACCCAAATGTTTATTAATTTGAAAAAAAGAAAAATAATACAATTACAATTAAAACATCTTGCATAAATCAACCTTATCAAGTAATCAAACACCACCAGTTATGTGAAAAGTTGAAATCATGGATCACTTAATAGGAAATAAAAAGAATACAATGTCACTTTTGTAAATTTTGCCCCAAATCATGAATTAACATCAGAAGAACACAAATTATTGGTCATTCACAAAATAATTTAAACTTTAAAAGTTTCAATGTTACAAAATTTAATGAAAGACTGAAGACCTTTCAAAGTTGAGGTGGACTAGAGAACTATAACAACTAAATATAACATAATTATTGACCCAGAAAGTTTATTATAATGGACATGAATTGGAATAATCATTGAAATATGAGTTGGATATCAGGATTCATATATTGATGTTCTTGCCTATAAAAATAAACACTAAAGTATTTAAGGATAACAGGGCATTATATCAGCAAATAGTTCAGGTAAAAAAAAAAAGAATTCCTTTTACTGTATTTGAAATTTTATTGAAAATGTTGTTTAGAAATTAAAAAAATAACTAATAAAATTTAAGGGCCTAAACATCAGACTTCTTAAAATATGTAATATATATTGCTTTTTCCTATTCCACTTGCTAAGTATAATTATAAATCCTTATATGCAGACTAGAAGCCCAGTGAACGAATTCATGCACCAGTGGGGTCCCTTGGCCTAGCCTGTGAGATCGGGCTAAAATTGGCTCTCTGACATCCCCTGAGGGGTCCCAGATTGCCAGGCCAAGGGACACCACCAGTGCACCATCAGGGCCAGGAAGTGATGTGGGAGGTTGGCCAGCTGGGGAAGTAACTGTGGGAGGGCTCCAGGGTGTGTCTGGGCCATCTTGCCCAGTCCCAGTCATTGGACTGATCATAGCATCTGCCCCCTGTTGGTCAATGCATGTCATAGCAACTGATTGACTGGTCCACCATATCTGCCCCTGGTGGTCAGTGCACGTCAGTGAGCAGTTGAACAGCCTTAGCATATTATTAGCATATTATGCTTTGATTGGTTGAACAGATGACCAAAGGACCAGACACTTAGCATATTAGGCTTTTATTAGAGAGGACGAGAGTCCCAGTGTATGAATTCATGCACAGGTGGATCCAGCAAGTCCAGCCCTAATCAGTGCTGATAGGGGCTGGGCCTGTCGGGAGGAGGAGATGGCAGGAGGTTGGCCTGCTGGCCTTCCCTGATCGAGGCTTGATCAAGGCCCGGCCAAATGCAGGAAAAGGCCATGGGTGATTAGCTGATGGGCCCTGTCCCCAAATGGGGTTGGGGGGTCAATTGGGGGTGGGGTCAGCCATGGGAGGGGTTGTGGGCAGTGGGATGGTGGCCTTACTCAATAATGGGGTGTGGGTGCTGATTGGGGGCCAGCAGCCTGGGGGAAGGGCCATGGGTGGTTGGCTGACTAGGGTGGGGCGCTGATCTGGGGTGGGACCCGACAGGGGGAGGGGCTGCAGGAGATTGGCTGTCTGGCACAGCCCCTATTGCGGTCGTCTGGTTGGGAGGAGGGGCTGCAGGCCTATTGTGGTGGAGTGAATTCCTTTTTCTTTCTTTTTTTTGATGTCACAACTTTTATTTGTGCTGCCTATACTGTCTTGAAAAGACCTTCTCCCTTTGACCCAGACAGCATCAGAGAGTAGCAAAATATAGAAGTCTCTCTATATTGCACATGGACCCAGGCCGGTGAGATACTTGGCACATTTTCAGATCCCCGCTCAGCGGCAGCACACATGAGAGGGGACCTTTGGGCGGCCACTCTGGTACTGGCTAATGGTCCTGGCACTTCCTGGTCTTCGTTTCCTTCCTGGTCCTGCCTGCAGCCCTGGTCCCCCTACCTGGCTCAGCCTCCCCTCTCCATCCTGGCCTCAGATGCAACCTCTTGGCACCTGGGAGCTCTGTCGTCACCCCCCAGCCTGGAAGTCCCAAAGGGAGGTTATAGCTTCTCAGAGATCCCCCAGCAGCCCTGTCACTCGTGTTTACACAGGGAGAGGGGTGCTTGTGGCAGAAGCAGCTGTATAAATGCGGGTGCAGGGGCAAGTCCTCCGAGGTCACTTGGACAGTTTGCCGATGACGTGGATCAGGGCCACGTTCTCATCCTTGAGGCGCTGGTTGTCAGCCCAGAGGCTGGACAGGCCCTTCAGTTTCTCTTTCAGCTCAGCGGCCTTGCACTCCAGGGCCCTCGGCTCAAATCTCTCCAGCTCTATGAGGACTGGCCTCTCTGCAAAGCGCTCCTGCCTCTGCATGGTGGCGTTCCAGCTCCACCTTCAGCTGTGTAACCGCAGCAGCGTGGTCTCGGTCAGGGCCTCACAAAGTCTCTCATTCTCAATGCGCAGTTCTGCATAGAGCTTCCGGAAGCCTCCCTCAGGCTCTTCCAATTCTGGCTGGGGTTCTGGGTTGAGGCCCGCTGCCTCCAAGGGGAAGGGCTGGTATCTGTTGGCTCACCTCCTCTCCCTCCGCAGGCCCACTCCTCTCCTTGCCAGCTCTGTGGTGCTCCCTGGAGGCCTTTGGTCCCTGTCCCTGCCCATCAGGTGCCTCTACTCTCTGGGCAGGGCCATCAGCATCCTCAACCCCACGGACTCAGGGCTGCCAGGAAGGGTCCAGGTTCTGTGCATTTCTGATCTTGATATGGATGGGAGAGTACAATCAGGGGCAGGCCAGCAGAGGGGAGAGGCCGGAAGGTTGGTCGGCCAACTCCACCCCCTGATTGGGCGGTTTGCTGTCCACAGTGGGCATCATAGTGACCGGTCCTTTCTTTTGGTCGTCATGGTCATCATGAACACTGGCGAATAAAGTGGTCAAGGCCTGAGAGGGGCGGGTATGGAGTTAAGGAGGTCAGTAGAGGAAAAAAACACAAGCAAACAAAAGGGGACACCTGTAATACTTTCAGCAATAAAGAAAAATAAGTAAAAATTTCAAAAAAGAAAGATTCTGAAAGATGAAGAAACAGACACTATGGTAAGTTCTGAACATATATCTGTAGAATTAAAACTACATGGTAGTTAAAATGAAAGATTATAGTAAATAATGGTTTTATGCTCTGATTAGGTAGATTAAATTCAGCAATCAAAATGGAGAGATAAAGGGGAGAAAATATGAATGTAGAATAGCGTTGTTGATAACCTCATAGCTTCTAACTAGGATAAATGAATACTACTTCAGATCAGATGCCTATAGAGAAAATTGGGTAGGAAGAAGCAGTTACTAGTTATTCCAATATTGTAGGAAACCAACAGAAAATAACCAAGCTTTTTAAAAGGAACTTAGAATATCATATATAGTTTTTAGCTTAAAAGTAAACATCAATACAAAAATGTAATCTTCCTCAACACCAAAAGGTATATTCAAGGAAAATTTAAGCCGAAACCAGTTTGGCTCAGTGGATAGAGCATGGGCCTGCGGACTGAAAGGTCCCAGGTTTGATTCTGGTGGGGGGCATGTACCTTGCTTGAGGGCACAACTCCAGTAGGGGGCGTGCAGGAGGTGGCTGATCGATGTCTCTCATCGATGTTTCTGACTTTCTATCCCTCTCCCTTCCTTTATATATATAAAGATTTAAAAACAAATAATGGTAAAATAGATCATAACTTTTTTTTTTTTAGTGATTATACAGGAGAAGAAACAAAATACAGGGAAAGAAGCTTGAATTCTTTGAACACTTTTCAAATTTGGAGTTTGGAACTATGTCAATATTTTCCAAAAAATATTAAAAATAGTAAGAATTATGACTCAATACTTTCAATTAAAAATAAAATAAATGGATCTATGTATTCAGTAGGATGAACTATCTCAAGAGATTTTAAAACACACTCAACTTTTAATACAAATATAATATAGTCTAGATTTTTAAACAAAAACTGCAAATAGAGTCTTAATCTCTTTTCACTAACCAATATTATTTGTAGCAGTATAATAGCAGATTACTGCATCTGTGTATTAAGAGATAAAATGAATGGTAATGGTGTAACATTCCATCTTTTCTAGCATCAACATTAAAAACATGGGATAAAGGCAATATACTAGTAGTCAAAAGAAATAAGTAAAAACCCAGTTATCCTCACTTTGAAACTCATGGAAGTATCAAAATAGACTCAGGATAGATTTTATCTTTAAAATATATTTCCTAGCTCTGTTCACCTAAAAGACTTAGAAACAATCTCCAAACCAGAGCAATCTGCACTCATATTGTCCACAATGTAGTCTCTATAGACAATTTCTTACTTAAAGGAACCAGGTCTTCTTAGAAAATGGGCTGATTTATTTCTGTATGAGTCTGGAACATTTTGACATACCAGAGAAAACTATCAAAGACTATGAACTTGGGGTCAGAATAACCCTGGAACCAATTTGTAAAGGCTCCCACTATTAAAAATGGGAATTTGAACATCAAGTAGAATAAAAACTGCAATGAATTAAAACACCATATTTCAAACTATTAGCTCAAATAATAATAGTAGAAAAAATATTTTAAAACCTAATTGTTCACTTTGTTAATGATTCAATTTATTATTTGATATTGAACTGAGAATAAAAGGAAAAAATCAGGTATTCAGCTTAACTTCCCATCCAATTATACCACAGGGTAACCAAATCAAGATAAAGGGAAGAGTCTTTTTATAGAAATAGTCTGGGTGATAAATGAAGAAGTAATGATAGAAGTAAAACAGCACCATACCTAAATGCATCAATAATTGATCCAGACAGTGAATAACAGGAACTTCTAACAACCAGGTATTAATTGCCTCCTAATGGAAAAAGACAACATCATTAAAAAAAATAGTCATGCTGATAACATTGGCACTCAATCCCAAGCCTCTATGTCAAACCACCAAATTACAGGAAATACGAAATGTGAAATTCCACCAAGGGGTTGCAATCAGCAAAACACAGAGTGTGGGAAATACATTCAAAACAAATGACCCAGTTTCTTCACCACAGATATTGCAGAACTAAACAAAAAAATAAATACATTACATATACTACTAAAAGAAAGAGTAGAGTAAAAGAAGAGGCAAGAGAAGAAAGCCTAGAGAGAAGGAAGCTCCTAAGAGATTAATAGATTTATGACTCAGTCATAATGTTTGAGTCTTATTTATAATCTGGAAATATCTATCTAATAAAGAGGGAATATGCTAATTAACCATCATGCCCTCACAAAGATGGTGGCACCCACAACAAATAAGGAGGGAATAAACTAATTGACTGCCACACCCTCAAAGATGGCAATTCCCACAGCCACAAGATGCCAGTGCCCAGTTCCCTCAGCCCCGCTGGGGTGGCAGGCATGCAGCATGGCTGGGCCCACTCCCAGGCGGAGTCTTCCAGTCCTCTCAGTCACTCAGAGTTGCTCAAGGTGCAGGCAAGCCTCAGATGATGGCTTCCCAGCACCAAGGGCCAGCCTGAGGCACAGGTAACCAGGGCTGGGCCAAGGCTTATGCTGCCAACAGTGGCAGCAGCAGAGGTTTGATGGGGACATCGCCTTTGCCTGACTTCCAGGTCGCCACCTGCCCCAGAATGCTCCTGGACTGTGAGAGAGGGCAGCTGGGCTGAGGGACCCCCCATCCAGTGCAATATATATATATTTTTTTAAATTAAAAATGTTTTTAGAGAATTGAAAATTTGAACACTGATGAATATTTGATGATATTATGATATTAAGAAATAACTAAAAAATTATTTTTGGTTGAGATATGCTTTCTCAAAGGCCTTATGTTTTAAAGATATACACTAATATATTTACCAGTTAAGTTGTCTGAGATTACTGGTAGCTTCAAAATGACTTTGAGGGAGTTATTGGGTAAGAATGAAACTACATTGGCTATAATTGAAAACTGTTAAAAATATGGATGACAGTGCATGGAGGTTTATTACACAACTCTACCTACTTTTGTGCATGCTTGAAATTCTCCACAATAAAAGTTTCAAAAAAGCCCTAGCCGGTTTGGCTCGGTGGATAGAGTGTCGGCCTGCAGACTGAAAGGTCCCGGGTTCGATTCCGGTCAAGGGCATGTACCTTGGTTGCGGGCACATCCCCAGTAGGGGGCGTGCAGGAGGCAGCTGATCGATGTCTCTCTCTCTCATCGATGTTTCTAACTCTCTATCCCTTTCCCTTCCTCTCTATAAAAAATCAATAAAATATATTTTTAAAAAAGTTTCAAAAAAATGAGGAAGGGGAAAAGTTCATTACTTATAACCATTACTTCAAAATAAACTTGATTTAATTGGATATAATAAAGAAGTAAAAACATATTTTATTTCATATAGTTATAAAATACTATATATCCTCTGACCTTCAGAAAATAGAGGCCCAATGCATAAAATTCATGCAAGAGTAGGCCTTTCTATCCCTGGCTGCCAACACTAGCTTCCCTCTGGCACTCAGGACCTGGGCTTCTCTCCAGCCACTGGCACCTGAGACCCAGGCTTCCCTCCAGCTTCTAGCAGGCACCTGGGACTCAGGTTTCTCTCACAGCCCTGGCTTCATTCAGAAGTACAAAAGGATGTCCAGAAGGATGCCCAGTCTAATTAACACATTATGCTTTTATTATTATAGACTAGAGGCCTGGTACACAAAATTTGTGCATGGTGAGTGGGGGGGAATCCCTCAGCCTAGCCTGTACCCACTCTAATCCAGGACCCCTCAGGGAATGTTCAACTACTGGTTTAGGTCCGATACCAATAAGGACCGCTGGCTCCTAATTGCTCACCTGCCTGCCTGCCTGATTGCCCCTAATCATTCTGCCTGCCTGTCTGATTGCCCCCAACTGCTGTGCCCTGCTGGCCTGATCACCCTTAACCGCCTCTGCCTCAACGCCTGCCACTGTGGCTTTGTTCAGAAGGATATATGGAAGGATATCCTAAAAATGTCTGGTCTAATTAGCATATTACCCTTTTATTAATATAGGCCAGGGGCCAAGTGCATGAAATTTGTGCATGGGGTGGGGGGTTGGTCCCTCAGCCCAACCTGCACACTTTCCAATCTGAGAGCCCTCAGGCGATGTCCTATTGCTGGCTTAGGCCTTCTCCCTGGGATTCTCTGCTCTCTGTAGACCTGCTTGCTTGATGCCACTGCAGACCCTGGTGTCTGCTCTCTGTGGGGTCCTGCTTGCCCTTCACTGGGAGAGCCAGGGGTAAGCAGGGCCCTGCTGTATTTTCTCTAGCTCACCACGGCAGGAACAAGCAGGGCCCTGTTGTCTGCTTGTTTGCTGCAGGGGATGTTCCTGCCTTGCCTCCAGCTGTTTATGTACACTCCAGCTTCAAGTGCCTGAGTCCTGGGGATGTTCCCATCCTGCCTCTGGCTACTTGGCACCTGCACGCATAGGCCTGAATTGGCTGGGGGCATTCTGGGATCCTGTCTGCTTTGGGCCTATGTGCGGGCCTATAGGCTGAGAGCAAACTGGCTCTCAAGGATGGCCATCCCAGGGACACAGGCCACTTGGTGCCAGCATGTACACAAGCAGCTGCCTCACTCCCAACCACTTAGCACCTGCATATGCAAATTAATTCACCATCTTTATCAGGTTAATTTGCATACTCATTCCTGATTGAATGCTGGATGTTGTGAAGTGACAGTCAATTTGCATCTTTCTCTTTTATTAGTATAGATAATTGTTATGTATAGTCTTTATAACATAGGAGAGTATCACATCCTTCTGACCACAGTAATTGGTTCATGGATGAGCACAGCCACTCAGAGAAACCATAAGAGAATTCTGGTAACTAAAAACTGATCTTTTTACCTTCTATGTACTACTATAGACTATACGTAGATGTTTATGTATATAACCCTAGGTCTGCTGAAAACCACCATGAAGAGACAACTTGAATCAGAATTAGGACAACTGAGAAGAAAGCAGGTCATGATATAGTAAAAAAACGGGTCCTGAAGATTACATGTAGAGACCTCTGGAACCACCCAGCAATAGTTAAACTGCATCCTCTTTATTTCAAAAATAATTTTTAAAAGAATTTTTATCAAATGTCAACAGAGTTGGGTAAAGTCTCTTAGCATTGTTGTAAAATTACAAACTGGAAGTTGCTACAGTTACAGACTAGCAACTCCTTGAACAGTTACATACAGAATGTAGATAAATGATAGTTATGGACCTGAGGGGTAGATTTATTCTCCAACACTCTTGCTCTGTCCTAATCAGCATTTTATCATAATCTTGACAAATGACAGATTTATCAATTTTTACATGCACAAATATAGGCATCTTCAATAAATTGCATATGTTTAAATGAAGATTTAGAGATACCATAATATCTACAAAAATAAGTTGCAATTAAAGAGATTTTGTTTTATATGGATAAATGAGTAGCTTTGCATAAAAACTAAAACAGTTAATGTCATAAGCACAGAGAAAGAAAAAGATTCTAACAGCCAATTGTGGATAAATGCCTGGGATTTCCATTGGATGCAAGTTCTGATTTGTCTATAACGGTGTCAAAACAAAAACCAATACATATATCTGCAATTTTCATAGAAGCACAATGTTCAGATCAGCTGAAATAATAGACCAACTGTATTTTGCCTCTTGTTTTTACCTGAGTAAACATAGAGCTTGAATTCACTTCTGAATTAACATATTTAAGAAAGAAATGTTTTAAAGTAGAAGGTTTTATAAGAGGAACAGGACAATTATCAAGAAATCATGTAATGGTTAATGATCCAAGACAGTTTAGCCTAAGGAAAACCAGACTGCATAGCAAATCACTTATTTAATGAAAGAGGTGAAGACATGTGGGAAAGGTATTGCATTTATTTTTTGTAGATCTAGAACTGGGATTTAGGGATGGAAATTACAGAGCTATAGGTTTAGTCTTGTTAGAGCAATGACTTTCTAACAATCCAAGCT
>JAAGEH010000286.1:2493569-2574264 GCA_011751065.1 Lasiurus cinereus | reverse complement strand
TATAGGTTTAGTCTTGTTAGAGCAATGACTTTCTAACAATCCAAGCTATCTGAAAATAGAAGATTCTTCATGGAAGCAGTAAACTCACTAATCACTGCAAATGTTCCCAATAATCAACCTTGTAGGTGATTAGGTACCTCCCCATTAAGGGAAGCTGGGAAGTTTAACTAAATGACCTTTATTGACCCTTTACAATTTTGTATCATACTAGAGGCCCAGTGCATGAAATTTGTGCATTGGGGAGTGTGTTCCTCAGCCCAGCCTGCACCCTCTCCAATCTGGAACCACTGGCTCCTAACTGCTCACCTGCCTGCTCGATTGCTACCTAACTGCTCCCTTGCTGGCCTGGTTGTCTCCAACTACCCTACCCTGATGGCTTGATCACCCCCAAGGCTTTTATTAGTATAGATATGACCCTTTACAGAAAATTTTATTTACCCTGCTTTACAATAAGAGCTTGAGAATTAAATCATTGGGACCAGACATCAAGATTTCCTTTCTTTGAATAGTGGAGGAAATAATTATCTTTTCTTTAAGTTGTCCTGAAATTAAAATGAGATAATGACTTAGAAAAGTATAAAAGCACTATATAAAGACAACTGTCTTTTTCATATACTGAAAAGACAATGAAGTGGTAAAATGAAAAACACTATTTTTATTCTCTTCCTTCCTTCCTTTACAGCCTTTACTTAAACTTTGAAATTTATAAAAATTTCACTCCAATTTTCATTTCATTACATTCAATATTATTTTGTATTGGTTTCAGGTTTTATATTAGTTACAGAATAGTGGTTAGACAATCATATAATTTACAAAATGTTCCCCGATATTTCCAGTACCCACCTGGCATCATACCATCATTACAACACTATTGACTATATTCCCTATTTAAGTGACAATGGGTTTACAGGTTCCTTCCAGTCTTTCTTTTGTGTTGTTTGCCTTTTCTTTCTCACTTCTTCCCGCATTTTCCTTATATAGTATCTCAATTGGCCATCAAAGTTCAGTGAAGGCATTGGGACTTGCCAGTTAGCACTGGGATCTTCTTTGAATCAAGGCAGTCAGTCTGGTACCCTGCAGTGTGGCACCCCTCCACTGAGGTGGCACCGCCCCTCAATCCCCACCTCAGGGCTGCTGGTTCTTGCTCCTCCACCAGGTGTCCTTCCATGCCCCTTGATCCTTGGCCGAGCCCACCTGTGTTTTGGGGCCACTGCAGAACCTCTCTTTCTGCAGGTGAGGCAGATCCCTGTCCACTGGTCCCCTGCCCCAACCTGAGCCCCCTACGGTGTACCTTGCCTCACCAGGATTTTGCCTTTGATCTATGGCATTGGCGACAGCACACTCCTAGCAAGTCTGGTACCCAGAGGGACACAGGGTCAGTTCTCTGCCCAGAATGTTAGAGGTTGCAGTAGCATTTGCAATGTCGCCATAGATGTCGCCCAGAGCCTGCTGGCAAAGGCAGCGCCTGTGTAGGGGGTCCTCATAGAGGGATAGTGAGGGGCTGCTTGGTTCCCCTTGGAACACCCACCTCCTGGCCAACCGCTTTATCAAAACTGTGACACTCTACCTGGAGCCACCCCTCAGGCAACCCCACAGTCAGATCTCATGCCTCTTCTTCCACATTTGGCCTTCATCCATCCCTTTCTCTTGCAGTGCTTGGGCCCCAGGTCCAAAAGAAAAGAACCAAGACCAAGAAGGACAAAGCTCAAAAGAAGTGAGTCTTAAACTCCCGAATCCCATTCTCTGGATTTTCTCCTGCACTTCCTCTCTATGTCACATCTTGAATGGGCACCTTGTGGCCCAGCCACATGGCCACTGGGCTGCCTGGTAGAGTCAGTCTCCGCGAAGCTGTGAATCTGTGGCCAGAGGCCCTGTCTGGGTCTCAGCAACCCCATGCCTGCAATATTCCTGGGGCCCTACAGGATTGACTAAGCAGGCCCAACCGCTTCTCCCAGGGTCCTATGGAAGTGGCTAGGCAGGCCACTGCCCCTACTGGGGCCTCTCTCTGATTGACCTAGACCCCACAGGTGGTGTCTGGCACTGCCCACCCTGCTTCCCACAGCCCTAATGGACTGGTACCTTGCCAGTGGTGTCTGGCACTGCCTGCAAGGCCTCCCTTGGCCCCCAATGGACCTTGACCCCCAGGGATGGCCCATGGTACTGCCCACCCCGCCTGTGTATGCAAATTTACCCCTCCATCTTTAATGAGTTAATTTGCATACTTGCTCTGGTTGGCTGGTGGGCATGGCTTGGTGTAGCAGAGTGATGGTTAATTTGCATGTTTCTCTTTTATTAGTGTAGATTATTAAATTAATTATAGCAATTGTCAAATAAATCAGATTTATTATCTATCATTTTATAAACCTTCTCTGTAGTAACTTGATCATGTTATTTCCTATTTGTTATTACCATTCCTTAAAAATTGTTGGGCCACCTGAAGAACAACAATAAAAACTAGTAGCTTCTTGTATGAATTTGCTCCTGCTTGACTCATATTTTCCCCTATTGTATATTTCAATCTAACCAACTCAGCTAATCTACAAAGCATGCCACTACCATGCACTCAATAACATTTAATGTGCTGGCCAAACTCTCCATTAAACCTAGATTTTGTGAATCAACAGCTCATAATTGATTAAAGTTGCTTCTTCATTTCTCTTTTTATTGTCAAGCAAAACTTTGTAACAGATATATGAATGTATTCTACTGAGCATAATCTAAAACCCCGTAACCTTTTCACAAAATAAAACAATATAAACCTTACCTATATACAGGGTACCTGATATACTGGAAACTTAAATGTGTAATTTATTGCATAAAGTGTAATAAAAAAGACACATTTCTCCTTGACTCATTTAATCTAAATATTTTTAATAAATCACACCAAAGCATATTTGCCAAATTCAGGCTTTAAGATATAGCACCAAATATCTCTTGTTTCCATCATTCTAAATGGATGATTCATAAATCCATAAATTAACTTTTTCATCAAATATTTATTGATTGGCTATATGTCACACCCTGTGCAGCCCTTCAGAATAAAAAACAAAACAGTCATGATCCCTATTTCAACGACTATACAATCTAGTAGAGTAGACAGACATCAATCATATTTTACCAAAAGCAAATATAAAATTTGAGTTGTGATAACTGCTAGAAATGAGAACTACAGGGGACTGTGAAAGCATACTGACAATGGTCAAGGTCAGGGATAGCTCACCTGAAGAAGTGGCTACGGAGTCCCTCTTAAGAATGTCTAAAAGTTCTCCCAGACCAAAAAAAAAAAAAAGACATGGAAAAACTCTTTATGCTTAAAATATTATAAAAGCTCACTAATCATCCAAGAGATGCAAATCAAAATGACAATGAGGTACCATCTCACACTTGTCAAAATGGCTATCATTAACAAATCGACAAACAACAGGGGCTAGCGAGGATGTGGAGGAAAAGGAACCCTCTTGCACAGCTGGTGGGAATGCACACTGGTGCAGCCACTGTGGAGAACAGTACAGAGAGTACAGAGTTTCCTCAAAAAGTTAAAAGTGTAACTCCCATTTGACTCAGTAATTTCACTTCTAAGAATATATCCTCAAAAACCAGAAACACCAATCCGAAAAGACATATGCATCCTTATGTTCATAGCAGCACAATTTACAATAACTAATATTTGGAAACAACCTAAGTGCCCTTCATCCGATGAGGGGATTAAAAAAGAGTGGTACATCTACACAATCGAATTCTATGCTGATGTAAAAAAGAAGGAACTCTTACCATTTGCAACAACATGGATGGTCCTAGACAGCATTACACTAAGCAAAATAAGCCAGTTGGAGAAAAATAAATGTCACATTATCTCACTCATTTGTGGAATATAATGAATATAAACTGTTGAAGAAAAATAGATCCAGAGACATAGAAGCATCAAACGGACCATCCGACTTTAGAGGGAAGGCAGGGGAGTTAGGAAGGTAGGTAAGAGATCAACTAAAGGATTTGTATGCATGCATATAAGCATAACCCATAGACACAGTAGGTGGCAGGTGCTGGAAGGTGGGAATGGCCAGGGAGAGGTCAATGGGGGTGAAAGAAAACATATGTAACATTTTAAACAATAAAGAATTTAAATTAAAAAATATGTCGAGACCGGTTTGGTTCAGTGGGTAGAGCGTCGGCCTGCGGACTGAAAGGTCCCAGGTTCGATTCCGGTCGGGGGCATGTACCTTGGTTGCGGGCACATCTCCACAGAGGGAGGTGCAGGAGGTGGCTGATCGATGTCTCTCTCTCATCCATGTTTCTGACTTTCTATCCCTCTCCCTTCCTCTCTGTAAAAAATCAATAAAATATATTTTTTAAAAAGAATTTAAATTAAAAAATAAATTAAATTAAAAAATATTATAAACACTTTCTAGTGGGATGAAGTATCAAAAGTGTGAAAGACTAGAAGAGATATATGTGGCTAGAAATAGGAGGGGATTGATAAAAAAGAGCCTAGAGTGAGATAAACCTGAAAAACTAGGGCCAGATGACATAGTCCTTTCAAAAGAGTGGGTAGAAAATATGATTGGTATTGGATTACTATGTCATATTGTCATGGATCATATGGCAAGATGAGAACATTCTAATGATGCAGAGTATAAGCCAGTAAACTGTAGGTCTATTTTACTTGTCCCTTTGAGAAAAGGGTAGTTTGAATTGGTTTGGCCATGGAGGTAATGAAATTGGTTGTATTCAGGAGATATTTAGAAGGTAAGAGAAATAAGACTTGAACAGATCTAAATCTATCTTTGCCTATAAATTATATTTAAGTAAAATCAGCTGTCTAGTACCTCTATCCAGAGAACGCCCTGAATTTGTGAGCTGTATCAGTCAAGGTTCTCCAAAGAAATAGAACCAATGGGATACATATATGTAAAGAGATTTCTTTTTAAAAATTGGCTCACACAATTGTGGAAATTGACAAGTCTAAAATTTGTATCGCAGGCCAGCAGACTAGAAAGTCAGGAAGGATTTCTATGTTAGTCTCGTAATAGAATTCCTTACTCTCAGGAAAACCTCAGATTTTGCTTTCAAGGCCTGCATGTTATTGGATAAGGCCTTCCACATTATTAAAGCCTACCTATAGTAAATGTAAATCACATCCACCTTCACAGCAGCATCTAGATGAGTGTTTAACCAAATACTTAAGCAGCACAACCTGGCCAAGTTGACACATAAAATTAACCATCACATAAGCCATGTATAAATTTACCTCTTTTGGTACCTCAGAGGATCCCTATAAGTTTGGCATTTAGAGAACAAATCCATATGAAATTTTCATGAATGCACTAGCTTTATTAAACAAACTTTAATAAAACACTGGTTTATTTTAGTCATAGGTTTTCCAAGATTTAAAAAAAAATGTGTTCTGTTTACAAGTTTTCTCATGTTAAAGGCTCTCTGTCATACTTACCTCCTTCCTCAAGAAATGGTAAGCTTCATGGATTTTCTAGAATAACACAGATATTAAGAATAAGGAAAAATGTATTATGTTAGTGTGGATACATGCCTTGATCTGAGGCTATTCTAACATGACCAAGACACCAACCTACATAACACTACCAATCTCCCTGACCACTCAGCACATCTATTTGAAATTCTAGTATTAGAAAGTCCTGAATGTATTAGCAAACCTAAAAAGTTTAGAAAACTCCTAATAAAAATTTTTATAAGGCCCAATCATGCCAGATATCTTCAGGGACTTTTAGAACCAAAGAAATGACCAATTTGTCTTATATTTTGGTATGTTGATTTCCTTACATCTTCTATGTAAATCAACCAGGTCTGAGCAATACCATTCTACTAAATTGTTAGAATAAACACTGTGTGGGGTGGGGGGGTGGGGGTGGGGAGGATGTTTGGTGTAAATCTTTGTCAAGAATTTAACAATTTTAAGTAATAATAAATCATATTGTCTGGCTTCTTCTTGTTCATGTGTTCATTTGCACATCATGATTGCCAGCACCTCACTTTCCCTCTGATATCAATGTATATGCAGACATATGCTGTGGAACTAATATATCTTTCCCTCTGATATTTCTGTAGTAAAGGTTGATATATATCTGTAGGATTAATGTAGTGAATCCACCTGAGATATCAACTTTACTATAAGATTCAGGGGAAAAATGTTGTCAACTAGTCAGAATTTGAAAACAAATTTTTGTCTCTTCCTGAAACTCTTATTATCCATATCAACTACTTCTACTCTCTCTGTCTCTCTCTCTCTCTTTCTCTCCCTTTCTCTAACTTTTGTATTAATTTTTTTTTTGCTTTTTATTCTTGTCTGCCACCCACTAACAGATTTCTTCAATCTGCCCTAGCTCACTGATTCATTTTCAGTTGTATCCATCCTGCTGTTTATCTCAGCTATTGTGTTCTTGATTTTCACTCCTATTTATTTTCAGGCTTAACATTTCTGCTTGAATCTGTGTATGAAGTTTTCTGCTTCATATCCTCCTACAGCTCACTAAGCATATTATTTTTCTTATTGTAAATTCATAATTCATCAGTTCCAGTAATTCTCTTCCATATTGTATGGCTTGTTGTCCTTTTTGGAATTCTCAAATGTCTAGTTATTTTGATCACTGGGCTCATGTTCCCCTATATATATCAGTTACCACATCAAGTAAGGTGTAAAGGAAAAGGGCCAATACCCCATCCCTAGTTTGTGTCCATCTTAATGAACTGCAGAAGAAGTGAAGCCATGAGCCCCGAGAAAAAATTCCATTATGGTGGCATTTACTAATTTATTGAAAAAAGCAGCGTTGGGAGGGGCAGCTTCTTTAAAAATTATTCAGGAGTCCTGGGAGAGGGAGAAAGTGGGATGGAGGTGTAAATGCCTGGAAGCAGTCATCCATGCCATTGGTCATCACATACTTGCCTCAGCAGACCTTTTATATCGCTTGATAATACCTACTAACACTATGTGGCCTGAGTCCTTGCCGAGATGATTGAGTCAATAATGATTGCCTAACTCAATGTGCAGGAAAAGCAAAAGCAGAATTTAAAAACTACCCCCATTCATCTTCCAATGCTGTGCCTGGCTGACCTTACCCCAAGCTACTGAAACTCCCATTCCTTCTACATACATGCCAGTTCAAGGTTTCTTAATATTTTTGTGTTCATTTCTCATATTTGAGCTGCCCTCTAACCTCTTTAAGGTTAAGTTTAGAAAAGGAGTGAAGAGCTCATGTTACATCATTTTTTTCCAGGAACAAGAATACAAAGCAGAATTTATCTTCCAAAATATTATTATAGAAGAGAAGGCAAGGTTCACATGACCACAGCATATAAAATGCAAAAATTAAAACACATTTTGTTCTTGTAGCAGATTTCTGCAAATCATGCCAAAGGTATACCTTTAACACTCAGGGTGCACATGTTCAGTTTACTCTGCCATTAGAAGTCCTCTTTGGGAAAGTCTCAGAAGCACTGGCTTTGGTGATCAGTGGAATAAACCTTTGTTACAAATCCTACCCGTTTGCCCAGCAGAGAATGAGATTCACTGGTCTGTAACTCTCTGGTATCCAGGGAACCTTTCTCTCTCATGGTTGAGGGTTTCCTTGGCAATCACACAGCAGAGTTGCCTGTTTATGGCAGTTTGCATATTTATGCCAATGACTCCACAATTTCACCCCTGAGTTCCTTTAAAACTTTCTCAACAGGTCATTAGCAGTAAAGGCCTGGGGAATCTGAGAGATGCTGGGACCATAGAATAGGGAGGAGAAAACAAACACTCAGCAAGCATCAGGACCTGGGCAAACAAAGTCATGAGCCAGATATATGCAATACGTCTCAAGTGCACATACTTACATGGAGCAGAATAAGAGAGAGATCCTAAAAGCCAAAAGGCCAGTGGCTGTGCACATGGGGAGCGAGTCTGCAACTGGAAGCTTGGAAGACAGAGAAGAAACAGGAACAGAACACACAGCAAAGGGGAAAGCAAGGCTCAGTTGGGATACTGAGGCAGATGGTCAGCTGTCATCGTGTTCCTCTCACTGGATTTGAACCAGTCTGTACTGAACCTGGCCAGGAGAAGACATTTGCAAATAGCTGCCATGTTAGAGAGTGAGGTTAAGAGCAGGTGGAACAAAGGCATTTTCTTGACAAAAAAAATTGGGAGGGATGATATCAGTGTAAGTTATTTGTCTTCATCTAGTTTTTCAATTACATATAGAACATACCTTGCATATACTGGCATTTGATCTAGTACCTCTGATCTGTCTTTGTTAAGAGATCATTTGAGAATGGAGATTCTTTTAATATCTTCCTCAGAAAACTCCCAAGCAAAGAATTCATTTCTTTTCCTTGCTCTCTCTCTTTCATTCCCAAGAGTTTCGTTCACACCAACATTGCCAAGTGTTTTTCTCTCTGGTTTTCTGCCTTGGAAGGGCTTAAAGAAGTTATTATTGGCATTATAAATGCTTACCAATTTCCCTGGAATTACTTTCTTTTTTACTTGCAAAAATATTTACTATGCCCTTGACCTGTCACAATTCGGAGCTACCCTGGTTTCATCCCTTACCTAATCTTCTCCTTTCTGTAAAAATAACTTTCTTCATTGCAGGACTCGCTTTTGAAAATTTGACTTCAGGCTTACTGTTATTTATTGGCTTTTATTTTCTTTCTGTTTATGGTGTCGTTCTTAACATCTTATTTTGTCCATTCCCAATCTCAAATATTCAATTTTACATTAAATGTGTTTTCTGCTTGTTTATTTTTATTTTCCAAAATAAGTTAAATTTTAGTGCTTTTTGTTTTTCTTCTTATTTATCTTTACAGATGAATTAGGTGTGAATTTCTGTTCCTTACAAAGAATCAAGCCAATATCTATTTTCTCTGTGAATTTTAAGACAGCCTATTTTAGTAAGTAGACAGAAATCATACATGTACCTTCTTCAACTTAAGATTTCAACCTGAAATTTCCCAACATAATTCTTCTATCTAATTTATTAAACATTTTCAGTTTCTGTCTTAAATTTGAGATAGATAGTATATGGCTTTTACATTTTTACCACCATTTGTATGAGGTTTGCTGGGTAAGCTGAGTATACAACATTGCTTCTTTCTTTTATCTTATTAATCATCCTCCTTTTGTCAGATTTTTTTTTACCCTAGAAGCCCCCATGTTCATCCAGAGATAATTAATTGAGCAGTCACTAAGCATCAGCACTAGGCCAAGCCCAGGGAAACTTGGCAGTTACCAAGAAAGAAATAATTCAACTCGTAAAGCTGAGGAGTCTTTAAGGCCTTCCATCACTGCCAAGCAACCATTTGTAATTTTCATAGATGCACTTTTAAAACATAAAGTAGTTTTATTATTTTTAAATTATCTTTGTCATTTGGTGTCATCCGTTGATTACTTTATCACTTTCACTTTCTTCAAATATGACAGTATCTAATGAACCTGAGTAAATGGGGTGGGTAGTGAAGAACAGACTTAGTCAATTCTTATGATAACTCCTTTTTTTATTTGTTTGTTTACACCTGATTTATTTTGTTTTAATTTATCTTTATTATTGAAAGCATTACAACCGAGACTGGTTTGGCTCAGTGGATAGAGCGTCGGCCTGCGGACTGAAAGGTCCCAGGTTCGATTCCGGTCGGGGGCATGTACCTTGCTTGCGGGCACATCTCCACTGTGGGTCATGCAGGAGGCGGCTCATCGATGTTTCTGACTTTCTATCTCTCTTCCTCTCTGTAAAAAAATCAATAAAATATATAAAAAAAAAAAAGAAAGAAAGCATTACAAATATTCCCCTTTTCTCCCCATTAACTTCCTTCACCCTGCTCCCACCCTCTCCCCAGGCTTTCACCACATGATTATCTGTGTCCATGGGTTATGCATATCATATATAATAAAGATCTAATATGCTAATTAGACCAGACAGTGGAACGACCTTCAGGAATGACCTTACAGAATGACCAGTGGGCGGAGAGCAAGGCCAGGAGGCAGCTGGGACCATGAGACAGGTGGGGCTGTGAGGGCCTACCCTGGCACAAATTTCGTGCATCAGGCCTCTAGTATGCATATAAATTACTTGGTGGATGTCTTCCCTCACCCTTCCCTCTGAGATTCATCAGTCTCTTGCATGCTTCTATGTCTCTGGATCTATTTTGTTCATCAGTTTATTTTGTTCATTATTATGAGAAACTCTTATGTACTCTACAAAAATTTTCACATGGGGTTTTAGTTTGAAAATTAAAAAACAAAAACAAACTGCCCTTGACTTCTGATTCAAAATTTTTGATAACAATCCCTGAAGCAGCCTCTCCCTCTGAAAATATCTGTGAGAACTATAAAATGTGGAACTATTAAAAATATTAAGAACCAAGACTGATAGTTAAAAAGTTATCTGAATCTAAGAGAAACTTATGCTAACTTTATCCAGGCTTTACTTCTATTTCGACAGAGCTGTCATACCCACTAAAACAAAAGCATGATGACACTTCGTTCCTGACTTTAATAATTCTGACAGAGAATACCTCTTTTATACTGGCAATGCCTTTTTAATTAAGTATAATTCTCCTCATTCTACCCTATAGTGTGAATTTTCAACTTTAATTAATGACACTATGAAAAGACAACTATATCAAAGTCTAAATAATTTTACTAAGAGCTTAGATTTATAAAATATTATTTTGTGCAAGATTTAGTTCTGAGCATTTTATATGTATTATTTCACTTAATCCTCAAAACCATCCTATAAGGCATATTATTCCCAATTTATAGATGAAAAACTAAATAACTGAGGTTCTGTAACTATCACAGTTTTGTATACTAAGAAAGAGGCAAAGCCAGGATATAAATAAGCATTCCATCTCTAAGCACCTTAGTATACCAGGGCAATCTAGAAATGATGTATCTAGAGCAAACATGTCAAACTCAAAGGCTAACACGGGCCAAATAAATAAGGTTTAAGCTTATGTGGGCTACAAAAAAACAAAAGCTTCAATTTTCATAGAAAATTGTTTTGTTTTGTTTTTGATAGAGACATGCTGAATACAAAGGTCTGAAATAAATGAGTAATCGTTTACATAAAGTAATGGAACATTTAATAAAATTAATATTTTTTCTTGAACATTAACTTATCAGACACTGAATAACTACTGCACAAATTAGTAAGCATAATGCAAATAAACTTATTTTGCTTATACTCCGAAAGCAAAATCTTTCCTATTGCACACACCAAACCAGTCAGTCCAAGACTAATGATGTGGCAATGGGCTGCTAAAATATTCACTGTTGGTATTAGTTGGTATTAGTTGGTATACAGTGTGCTTATCTGTAAGGCATATAAAGGAAATGAATGCATCATGATTATAGTAAACATTAGTGAACGTTGTAGTTCATTATTAATAATTATGTATAGAAGGATATTGTAAAAATTAAGTTACAAAATGTTATTAAAATGTTTATTGCATACCATTATATTAGTGTTAAATTTTTTTATTAAAATGTTTCTTACATACCAGCTATATCTGTTGTGGGCCACATGCAGCCTGCAGGTTGGGTGGGAGTTTGACATGCTTGGTCTAGAGCAGTGGTTCTCAACTTTCCTAATGCTGTGACCCTTTATGTTGTGGTGATCCTCAACCATAAAATTATTTCCATTGCTACTTCATAATTGTAATTTTGCTACTCCTATGAATCGTAATATAAATATCTGTGTTTTCCAATGGTCTTAAGTGACCCTGCTAGTGGTTCTCAACCTGTGGGTCCTGGCTCACAGGTTGAGAACCACTGCTGTAGAGGTTCTATACCAATATATAAAAGCCTAAGCGACCGTCACAACCAAAACAACCAAACAGACTATCAAACAGGCTATGTTAGGTGACTACACTGGCAGGGGGGTTAGTAAGGGACTACCAAATGACTGAGAAGCAGGCTGTATGGGGAGACCAGGCCAGTAGGGGTGTTAGTGAGGGCTGACCAAACAACTGAACAGTAGGTTATATGGGGTGACCAAGCTTGCAGTGAGGGAGTGGGGGGGAGGGGAGTGAGGGAAGGCAGTTAGGGGTAACCAGATCAGCAGAGGGAGGCAGCGAAGGGTGACCAGGCCAGAAGAGGGGGGCAGTGAGGGGCAACCAGACTGGTGGGGATTTACTGAGGGATGACCAAACGACTGAGCAGCAAGCTTCATGAGGCAACCAGGCCTGCAGGAGTCTTACAGAGGGACGACCAAATGAATGAACAGAGGGGGGCAGTTGGGGGCAACCAGGCTGGCAAGGGGGGTAGTAAGGGATGACCAGGCTAGTGGAGAAGCAGTTGGGGGTGACTAGGCCATCGGTTTGGGGAGGGGTAGTTAGGGGTGATCACGCAGACAGATAGATGAGCAGTTAGAAGCCAGTAGTCCCAAATTGTGATTGGGATGTCTGGTGGCCTAAACCAGACATCCTCAAAGGGGTCCTGAATTGGAGAGGGTGCAGGCTGGGCTGAGGGGACCCTCCCACCCCCATGCACGAATTTCATGCACTGGACCTCTAGTCATATATAATGGTGAAAAAAATGTCTGTCCCTTAGAATCAGTAAGAAAACAAGTAGATCCATTTTCACCATTTCTATATGACCTTATACTAAAGATTCATAAAAGGGCAATTAGGTAGGAAAAAGGAAATAGCCAAATTGAAAAGTAGAATTCTCTTCACAAATTATATAACTTTGTATACAGAAAACTGTAAGTGCATGCGCACGCGCACACCCACACACACACACACACACAAACACACATTCAGTGTAGGTGAAGAATCCTATCTAATAAAAGGGTAATATGCAAATTGACCATCACTCTAACACACAAGATGGCTGCCCCATGTGGTCAAAGATGGCTGCGCCCATGTGGACACAAGATGGGCACCACAAGAGGGCAACAGGGAAGGGCAGTTGTCAGGGACAAGGTCAGCAGGGGAGGGCAGTTAGGGGCAATCAGGCTGACAGGGGAGCAGTAAAGCATCAATCATGCTGGTAGGGGTGTGGTTAAGGGGTAATCAGGTTGGCAGGTAGAAGCAGTTAGGGGCAATCAGAAAGGCAGGCAAGTGAGTAGTTGGAAACCAGCAGTCTTGGTCCCTGATAGTTTATGCTAATGAAGTGATCTTTGGTGGGCCCTAAATAGTTTGTTTATGTTAACAAAATGACTCAAGAAGAGGCCACAACAAAAATGATCCACCATACAATTTGAGGGTTGAGGCTCTGAGTCATGTGACATTAACCCAATTTCAATAGGTAGAAAGAGGTTGATTTACTTGAACCATGGCAAATGATTCAATCAATCATGTCCAGATAATGACACCAAAAGACTCTGGATATTAGTCTCAGGTGAGCTTCCCTAGGTGGCAATACTTTGCATATTGCCACACCTCAATGTGCTGAAAGGGTAATATGTCCTGACTCTGGGAGAACACAATGAAGCTTTGCATTTGGGACACTCTAGAACATTGTTCAATTTGTCTCTCCTTTTGTTGTATTTTTTTGGGGGGAGGTGGGAATTTGCATCTTTTGACCATAATAAAATTCTAATAATAAATATAGCACTTTGCCCAGGTCAGTGTGGCGCAGTTGGTTGAGCATCATCCCATGCACTGAAAGATCATCAATTTGACTCTTGGTCAAGGCACCTATCCATGGTATGGGTTTGATCTCAGATTGGGGTGTGTACAGGAGGCAATTGATAGAGATTTTTCTCTCTCTTTCTCTTCCTTTCCTTTGCCCTCTCTCTAATATATATATATATATATATATATATATATATATATATATATGAAAAAGTAAAGGATGTATAGCAGATTCCTGAGTTTTGTACCTTAGTATTATCAAACCTCAGGAGGACATAGAAATTCTCCAATTTGTAACTAGCTGGTCAAAAGTGAGGGCAGCATGGGAACCACTGAACTTTGGGTTGGTGTCTGAAGTTATAGCAGTCTTGTAGAGAATTGTGCCCTTAATGTTTGAAACTTAGCCCAACTCTAAGTAGTTGGTATCAGAAATCACTGGAATTAGCAATGAAAAATAAAATATAAAATTAAGAAAATAATTCCATTTATAAGAACTCCAAACAGTAAGATACTTAGGAATAGGTTCATTGAATAAAATAAAGATTTAAATAAGCAGAAAAATAGCTGATATTCATGAATGAAAATATTTCATAGTGTTAAGATTAAAATATACTTCAAATTTATCTACAAATTCAATGTAGTCCTGTCAAATACCTAGTTGCTTTTCTTTTTTTTTTTGCAGAAATTGACATAGATCTTCTATGTATGTATATGGTAATGCAAGTGATCTGTAACAGCAAAAAATTAATTTTGAAAAAAAGAACAAAGTTAAAGGACTCATATTTCTCAATTTCAAACTTCACTACAAAGCTAAATTAAAAGTGAGTGATACTAACATAAAACTAACATATAGATGAATGGGGGGAAATTCTCTGTCCAGGAATAAACTGTTACATGTACAGTCAGTTGATTTTTTACATTGGTGCAAAGACAATCAAATGGAAACGAACAGTCATTTGAACAAATAGTGCTGACATGTTTTGCTATGCACATGCAAAAGAATGAAGTTAGACCCTCACGATTCAAGATATACAAAAGTTAATGTAAAATGGATAATATAAATGTAAGAGCTAAAACTATAAAAATCTTAGGAAAAATATAGTAGTGCACCTCTGTGACTTGGAGTTAGATAATTGCTGGATAAAACATAAGCAACATAAAATTAGAAGACATCTTCATAATTAAAAAAGCATGTTTTTTTTTCTTCAATGGATACCATAAAGAAAGGAAAACCAACACAGGGGATGGGAGAAAATATTTATAAATAATATATCTGTTAAGCAATTGACATTTAGGAATAATATTAGGCACTCTTACAACTCACTGATAAATAGACAATAAAATTGACAAACAGGGCCAAGCACCTGAATGAGCTCTTACCCCAATGAAATATATAAAAGACCATAAGCACACAAGAAAATGCTCAACATCATTAGTGTTTATGAGAATGTAAATAATAACCACAAGGAGATACCACACACATGGGATTGGTGAAAATAAAAATGATAGATAATCACCCGTGTTGCTGATTAGGTCAAGAAATTAAACCCTTTATAATGCTGGAAGAAAAGTAAGACAGTGCAGCTGCCTTAGAAAAGCTTGAAACTTCCTCAAAAAGTTAGATACAGAATTACTCTATAATTCAGCAATTCTACTCCTAGGTATATACCAAAAAGAAATGAAACAAACACACACACACACACACACACACACACACACACACTTATACACAAATGTTTATAAGAATATCCTATATAATAAAAGAACAATATGCAAATTGACGGATCAGCAGAACCACGAATGACCATCCAGATAACAATCTGGGACCACAATATGACATCCACTAGTACCAGGCCAGCCAAAGTGGGAGTGATGCAATTGGTCAAGAACCCAACCATCACCCCATGATCATCCCACAGAGGAAAGTGCAGGCCGCCATCCAGTGGGGCGATCAATCAGGGGGCTCCACAATCACCCCAAAGAGGAAGGCCCAGGCCACTGGACCGCGGGCTGTGGCAGGTGGGCAATGCTTCTCTCTTTAAGGGAAGCCCAGGTCCTGGGTGCCTGAGGGAAGCTGGTGCCGGCAGCCAGAGGAAGGAAGGCCTACGCTTACACAAATTTCATGCATCAGGCCTCTAGTGATTTATAATAATGAAAGCATGAAATCAACCCATATGTCAATTAACTGAATGATGGATAAACAAATGTTGTACAATACAATATTATTTAGCAATATAAAGGAATGAAATATTAATTCATGCTACAACAGAAATGAATTTTGAAAACATCATGCTAAGCAAATAAGCCAATCACAAAATAATAAAACCACACATTACATTTATAGGAAACTAGAGGCCTGGTGCACAAAATTCATGCATGGCCCGGGGGGTGCGGGGAGGGGGTTGTTTTTCAGCCCAGCCTGCTCCATCTCCAATCTAGGACCCCTTGAGAGGTGTCCAACTATCAGACATCACTCTCATAATCCAGGACTGCTGGCTCCCAACTGCTCACCTATCTGCATTCCTGGTTGTCCCTAACAGCTTCTGCCTGCCAGCCTGATCACCCACTAACCATTCCCCTGCCAGCCTGTTTGCCTCTAACTACCCTCCCCTGTGAGACTAGTCACCCCTAACTGTCCTCCCCTGCAGGCCTGGGTCTCTCCCTGCATGCCCAGTCACCCCCAACTTCCCTTCTCTGCTGGCCTGGTCACTGCTAACTGCTCTCCCCTACAGAGTTGTTCACCACCAACTGCCCTCCCTTGCAGGCCTGGTCCCTCCCAACTGCCCTCCCCTGCTGGCTTGATTCCCCACAACTGCCCTCCCTTGCAGGCCTGGTCCCCACCAACTGCCTTCCCCTGCTGGCCATCTTGTGGTGGCCACCTTGTGTCCACATGGGGGCATGATCTTTTGACCACATGGGGGCAGTCATCTTGTGTGTTGGAGTGATTACAACCTGCATATTACTCTTTTATTAGATAGGATAGAGGCCTGGTACACTGGTGGGGGCCAGCTGGTTTGCCCTAAAGGGTGTTCTAGATCAGAGTGGATGTTCCCTTAGGGCATGGGGTGGCCTGGCAAGGGGACTGTGGTGGCTTGCAGGCTGGCCATGCTCCCCAGCGACCCAAACAGAAGCCCTGGTATCTGGGATTTATTTATCTTTTACAGTTGAAACTTTGTAGCCTGGAGCAGAGTTTAGTCTTCTGCTTGCACAGCCATTGAAACTTTGTTGCCTTAAATGGATGCTGGGCTGGCCAGGGTTTGTGGAAAGCTTGGCTTCCTCCATTGCCAGGGGCAACTCAAGCCTCCCTCCTGCTCTTTCTGTGGCCATAGCCATCTTGGTTGGTTTAATTTGCATACTCACTCTGATTGGCTGGGGGGCATGGCCGGTGGGTGTGGCTGGTGGGCATGGCTTGTTGGTGTAGCACAGGTATGGTCAATTTGCATATTACCCTTTTATTAGGTAGGATATTCACAATAGGCAAATCTACAATGATGGAGAGAAAAGTGGCTTCACTGAACAGAAGGAAGTAAGATGGCAGAGTAACTTTAATGGATATGGGGCTTCCTTTGGGTTGATGGAAATGTTCTAAAACAGTGGTTCTCAACCTTCCTAAGGCCACGACCCTTGCATACAGTTCGTCATGAGGTGGTGACCCTCAACCATGAAATTTTGCTACTGTTATGCATCGTGATGTAAATATCTGCATTTTCCGATGGTCTTAGGTGACCCCTGTGAAAGGGTCATTCGACCCCCAAAGGGGTCACGACCCACAGGTTGAGAACCGCTGTTTTAAAATTAGTTAGCATCATGATTGCACAACTCTGCAAGTATATCTAAACCAACAAACTGCACATTATAAAAAGGTAAATTTTATAATATTTTAATGAAACTATTATCTAGAAAATTCATTGTTAAATAATTGTAATTAGAAGAGTACCTTTACTTTTTAAAGGGAAGAAATAAGGCTGAATTTGCAACTGAATGCTGATTGTTCTTATTTTTCATTCATAATTTAAAATGTGCAGGACAAAAATTTTGTTGTGAATATTTCATAAATAAGTTTTTAGAAAAATGAAAGGAGACTGTACAATTTTTCTATTATTTCAGGCTTTTCCATCTATTTCAAATTCTTAGCCTGTGTCTCTAATTTTTTAAGGGAATGTATTATTAATATCCTCTTCTTTCTGAAGATAAAATCACATTTAAAAATATAGAATTAGATTCTTACATTGATCACAAAGGATGGGTCTGTCATCAACATAAACTTCGAGGTTAAGTTTAGTAAACATCTCTAAATCAATTTTCTTTCTCACAACCTAACAAGTATAAATGGTGATTTTGTGATTGAAAAAAAGCCTTGTCTCTTAGTATATTACTTTCAAAGAACTCTTCTTTTCCTTCCCAATACTGGTCAGCCACTGTCCAGTAGTGAAACATCTAAAAAAGTTTCAAACATTTGAAATATCTAAAAATGTGAGATTAGTCCTGGCTGGTGTGGCTAGGTTGGTTGGGTCCTGAGCTCAATCCCTGGTGGAGGGAGTAGGGAGATGCATGAGTCAGCCAATCAATGTCTTTTTCTCACATGTTTCTATAACCCTATTCCCTTCTCTTCCTATAAAATTCAATTTTAAAAATCTTTAAAAATTAAAAAGTGAGACTAAAGAAAATCAAGAAGAATGTGTTTTTTCAAATCATCTTCATCATTGTCAACTTGATTTTCTTAGAATTCCCAGCTCTGGTTGATACAACCAAGAAGAAAATTGTTAAGTTATTTTAAACAGGTAAAACCATGTTAAATTATTTACATAGGTAAAACTAAACAGAATAAACTAAATACTTTTCCCTAAAATAAAATGCATTCCAGAGATTGGACAAAAATCTTACACCTATGGATGAGTACAGTGGCGGAGGATAAGGGCATGGAGTGGGTGTGGGGGGGAAATCAGGTGGAGGGGAGCTATGGGAGCGAAAAAAAGAGGAACATTTGTAATAAACTGAACAATAAAGATTTATTTAAAAATAAAAATAAATAAAATAAAATAAATAAATAAAAGTAAAAAAATGTTTTATTGGCCTTTTTGTTTGTAGATTTCAGTTTTGTTTTAACTGTAATGTACTATTCCATATAAATTGCAGTCTGAAGAGGCAGAAATATTGAAAGCATAATTTCATTAAGAACCACTAATTTAAATGTTCTCCAAACCCCGGCAGGCAAGGAATTAGAAAGCAACTAATGATAATCACAATTGAGTATCTGACATTGAGCTTAGTTGCTATCTTATTCACACCAACAAAGATAAGGCAGGACAAGAGGAAAATGATGATGAAATAAGTAATAGTAATCAAATCAGCTGCACCTTGCTTCATTCTCTTTGGCAAGTATGTTTTATTGGCCTTTTTGTTTGTAGATTTCAGTTTTGTTTTAACTGTAATGTACTATTATATTTTCTGTAAAATATATATTTTTTTTTTCAATAGTAAGGGAAAGGTGTAATTTGGTAGGTAAAACAAAAACTATAGTAAAGTATCAGAGCATCTCCACATTTATCACACTCATAAATGATTATCTTCTAGTTTCTTGCCTTTTGGGATTCTGCGTCTCTTTCTCCATGGTGAAGGTGATGCTAGTGCATCATGAATTGATGTTTTGTTTACATTCATATTGTTTTACATTTACTGGACTACTCCAGATATCATGTCAAGTCTGCATTCCTGATAAAATTTATATGGTAAAACAAACATGAAAGAATAGAAAAGAAAATACAAACAAAACAAAACCAACCTATAGGAACAGACTTGTCCTATTAAATATTAAAAAATACAACTATAGCCCTAGCAAGTTTGCATCAAAGTGACCCAGGTTCGATTCTGGTCAAGAGCACATACCTTGGTTGCAGGCTTCTCTCCATCCCAGGCTGGTCTGGGCTTGTGCAGAAGGCAACCAATCGATGTGTTTCTTTCACATCAATGTTTCTCTCTGTCTTTCCCTCTCTCTCCCACCCTCCCTAAAAATCAATGGAAAAATATCCTTGGGTGAGGTATAACAACAACAAAAGTACAACTATAAAAACTGTAAAATCAAGCCATTTCATCAAATTATATTTGGTGCATAATTTTATCATATCAATGGTTATACATTTAATATGAATGGAGAAAGATATGTAGTCTATTTTCTGGTCTTTTAGTTAATTTGTTTCTAATTAGTTCATTATATTTATTGACTATACAAAGCCCTTGGGTATATTGGAGGAAAGAAAGATTTATAATAGTGACTACCTTTTAGGAGCATATGTGGAAATATAACAAAATACATGAAAACCAAAATTCATATAAAATTTAAGTAATACTTTGGGAAAAAAATAAAAAAACAGTTAAAGGAAACATATTATTGAAATACAATCCATCTAATATTTCTATTGAAATCATTCCTGAATTATTTAAATAAATCACTCAACACCAGGAATGGGTTTGTCATGAAATGAATGTGACTTTAGAATTCAGGGATACTCATTTACATGGGGCTTTTACAAGGCTCTAGGAGGGGTTCCAAAAATATGTTCACTTGGTGACATGTTAATATAAAATTTGGAACAGTAAGGTAATTTAAAGACTGTCTCTTTGCACTCCGATTTCCCTTTCATCACACTTCCCCTTGTGGCAGATGGCATTGGAGTAACTGTGGGCATTTTGGGAATTCTACAAAGGAGAGTTTCAGTGGATAATGCATTTCATTTGGGTTAAGTAGGATATGTATTATGTGGTTCCCAAACAGCCCTGTGTAGAGTGAGCTCATTGTGAGCCATCCCTGTGCAGGAAGAGATTCCAGAATACTTACTTGTACCTCTCACCGCACGAACTCACCCTGTGAGGTGACACATATTGCAGTATCAGAAGCTTGTCATTGTATGACCATGCCCTGCAGCTCTCAGTACTGGAAGCATCAAGATAATGGAGAGAAAAAGGTCTGAAATGTGTGCAGCCAGGAGGCAGGAGGCAGCCTGCAAAAATTTCTTCTAGTCATCAGTCTTGTAAAATTATAAGCAGGGCATTCAATTCTCATGGAGTCTAGACAAAACAAAAGTTACCACCTGTCAAGAATATACTCTTAGCCAAAACCAATTTGGCTCAGTGGATAGAGCTTCAGCCTGCAGACTGAAAGGTCCCAGATTCAATTCCGGTCAAGGGCATGTACCTTGGTTGCGGGCACATCTCCAGTAGGAGGTGTGCAGGAGGCAGCTGATAGATGTTTTTCTCTCATCAGTGTTTCTAACTCTCTATCTCTCTCCCTTCCTTTCTGTAAAAAATCAATAAAATATATTTTTTAAAAAGAATATACTCAGTAATACAGCATATGCAATTATCAACATATCACAAAATTAAACTTAGCAGAATTACTTTTCATGAGACAGACATCTGTCACAGTATTACAAAGAGGCAGGACATCAGAATGTGAAGCTGTCTATGTCTGCGTCCCAAGATTGGACTGTATCTTAGCATACCTGATGCATCTTGTCCTGATGTAGTCTGGTGTGTCCTGACAAATCACTGCACAAAATTGCCACTAAAGTTACAAAACAGCCTGAAGAAGTGAATGTGCCATTCACAACCCTCACACACATGTTATCAGTTAGCAATTTAAGAATAATTTGATTACACAATTATGTAGCTCAATTCAATGTAGTCACAAATTTAAAATACATTCCATTTGTTTTTGTGTGTTTTTTTATTTCAAATTAAATTCACATGTTTGTACTCATTGATCATACCAAAGTCAGAATATTGTGGAGTTGTGTGAGGCAGGTAGGCAGTTCATTAATAAAGATGTTATGCTATTTTATCTGTGTGTATGATGCTTGTAGTATTTGTCACCTTCTTTTAATTTGCAATTTTTTTTCTTTTTGTAAATATATATCCACTTACACACATTTATGTCAGAAGCCAATCCAGCATGTCATAATTACAAGAGTTGCATCAAAAGGTTTATGAAACTTGGGGGCTGAACAAGGGCTGAGTCACATGTAATTACCTGTTGGAATAGCTGAAAGGCACTTCCCTCTAACCTGAATAGGATGATTGTTTGCTGCCAAACAGCTCAGGTCATCTCAATCTACATGTTATTGCCTCCTACTGGCCAAACACCTAAACAGCTATAGGCTATTCCCCAATCTGACAATGCTTCTATACCCTACTCTTTGAAGTGTATTATTTCCACCTTGCCTTAGGGCAAATTGTGTTAATAAAAAGCAAGGGTCCTGAAACAAGGAAAAACTTTAACTCCTTTAGCTGAAGCTTTTCTGACCCCCAATGCTTTTCAAAATTATTTTTCACCTCTGGACTCTTCTTTAATCTACACACAGCCTTTCTCCAGATTGCTGAACCCTCTGTAATGCCAGAATAAGAATCCCAGTTTATTTGTCAATTCATAATTGTGTATTTTTTAAGTCAGCTTCCTAAATGGTACAAAATGAAATCTATAGCATAAGGTCTTTGTGAGGTTGACAAGATTTTGTATATGCACAACTCTTAGTGCAGTGCCTAACACATAAGAAATTCCCACCAAAGCCTAGATCTCAATGTTTATAAAAGTAACTAGCATCCCCACCACCATCAGAGCTGTCCTCCTGCTCTCTATGAGCCTGTCTCTATTTTGCTTGGTTGAGGGAAACAAAATAGAGAGAACACATAGACATGGACAACAGTGTGGTGATTGGTGGTGGGGGATTTGGAAGAGGGCATAAAGGGGATAAATGATGATTTAAAAAAAAAAAAGAAAGAAAATAACCAACAGAACCCCTGACACATAGCCAGTAGTAAGAGCTATCATCTTCCTTTCTTCAGCACTGTGAAAAAATCACTTGATTGCTATGAACTCAGTGACCTCAGTAAAGTATAATAACTAACCTTGATCAAGAATCAGGAAGATTTGAGATTATTTATACAATAGTATCTTATCTAATAAAAGAGTAATATCCAAATTGACCGCACCTCCGCTATACCCACAAGCCATGCCCACCAGCCAATCAGAGCAAGTATGCAAATTAACCCAACCAAGGGGGTTATGGCCACAGAAAGAGCAGGGGGGAGACTTGGGTTGCCCCGGCGATGGAGGAAGCCAAGCTTTCTGCATACCCTGGCTGCCCAGGCTTCCATTTAAGGCAACAAAGTTTCAATGGCTGTGCCAGCAGAAGACTAGGCTCCACTCCAGACTACAAAGTTTCAATTGTAGAAGATAAATAAGTCCCAGATACCAGGGGCTCTGCTTGGGTCACCAGGGGGTGTGGCTGGCCTGAAAACCACCACAGGCCCCTCTCCCAGGCCACCTCATGCTCCAAGGGAACACCAACCCTGATCCAGGACACCATTCAGGGAAAACCAGCTGGCCCCTGCCTGTGCACCAGGCCTCTATCCTAACTAATAAAAGAGTAATATGCAGATTGACCATCACTCTAACACACAAGATGACTGCTCCCATGTGGTCAAAAGATGGCTGCCCCCATGTGGACACAAGATGGCCAGCAGGGGATGAAAGTTGGCAGGGACCAGGTCTACAAGGGAGGGCAGTTGTGGGTGATCAAGCCTGCAGGAGAGGGCAATTAGGGGTGACCAGGCCAACAGAGGAAGTAAGTGGAGACTAAGCAGTCCTGCAGGGAAGGGAAATTGGGGGGGACCAGGCCTGCAGGGGAGGGCAGTGAGGGGTGACCAGGACCACAGGATAGGGCAGTTAGGGGCAAACAGGCTTGCAGGGGAGTGGTTAGAAGATGATCAAGCTAGCAGGCAGAAGCAGTTAGGGACAATCAGGAAGGCAGGTGAGCAACTGGGAGTCAGCAGTCCTGGATTGTGAGAGGGATCTTTGACTGCCCATTTAGGCCCGATCCTATCTGGCAGTTGGACATTCCTCAATGGGTCCCAGGTTGGAGAGGGAGCAGACTGGGCTGAAGGACACCTCCCCTAAGCTGTCCCCTCCCGCCCCCCGCATGCACAAGTTTCATGCACTGGGCCTCTAGTATCTGTATAAAAAAAGGTGACCAATACTGTAGATCTGGTCAAGAACTTGTAGGCTGGAAAAAGCAAATATCACCCAAGATACGAGAATAGGAAGTACAGCTTCACAGCTTCACAAGGACTCAGAGGGACACACACACACACACAGAGCCCCCCACACACAGAGCCACACACATTTGAGCAGAGGGATTCAAGAATAAAATAAAGATGCAGCCAGTGTCCTACCTCCTATTCAGTCACCATCTTGCTTTTTTTCCTTCCTTTTCTCTATTCATACTACTTCTAATATTCTTTTTTCATCCTTAGAAAATACTAGTAGTATTTTTACTCATTTACCTCTATATTTTTATGTTAATTTAACATAAAAAAATTCTGAATTGTACTTTAATTTCCCCAACATATGTTCTGTATCGGGATACTTAGAATAATTCTTATAGTCTTTTTATCTTTCATACCACCTCTTTCATAGTTGCCTTTTTCATTTTCCCATCTGCTTTGTATATAATGCCCCCTCCCCATGTCATTTCTACTCTATTTCCTAACATCATCCACCCCACTATTTAATAGAAATACCCTGTAGGAAAAGCTAATTGCTATGGGAATTGCTATTCCCTAAAGCCAATGGAAACTTTGGAATCTCCTATTAGTCTCAACACTGAAATCCTACCTCAACCAGAGATAATTATTAAACTAAGCAAGAGGATTTAAATAGTATTCTCACATTGATCCCAAACATGCCACCTGCAATGCTGCTGCCTCATTCAGCTTTAGCCACTTTCAATTAACTGAACAGCATAAAGCACTCCCAAGGGTCTAGGAGCAAACAAAATCCAAATTACAAACAAGCAGAGATATCTGAAGCAATTAAGCCCTTGGTGGCTTACTTCCACAGTGCCCAAAAGTCTTGTTCAAGGCCAAGGACCCAATTGGAGTAGATACTATATTAAATCAATTCAATCCCATGAAGCACCTAATACCTGATAAATTCAGACTATGTAGATAGTTATATTATATAATTAATAAGAGAAAGAGGGAGGAAAAATTCCTGTGGCCTGAATAACCTGACATAGCACTCTCAACAGCCCAATTCCACAAGGTAAAGTCTGAATCTTCACTTCACTTTGCCAACTTGACCTCATTTGCTTCCTCACATAGCACAACACTCTACTGTAAATCTATAATTCCTTGAGAGAGACCCCATGAGCTAATCTAGGCCAAGCAGCTATTTAATGCATTGTGCCACCAGCAGAACTAAGTGGTTCCCATTCGTGTCATTTGGCAAACTTGAAGAAGAGCCAGTGGGAAGGAGGGAGTGAAAAGAAGAGCAGAAGTTGGAAAAACTAAACAGAAAAGGAAGTGTATGCATGTGAATGGTTCAAAAAATGAACTGACTCTAAAAAGCCTAGTTCCCAGAGTGAATCCCCACAGTGGTGTATATCTGATGATGGGGGTCAGGGAAGCATTTCAAAGGTGCTTACTTTTTGACTCAGCACTGGATTACAGAAGCCTCTGCCAAGCTTCTTCTGGAGGTAGATGCTAAGCCTCAGTTCCTCCTTCACTGCTTCCTCTCCCTCTCCTCCCTCCCCTTCCTGTGTTATCACTACTGGAGCAGCACTGGGGGAGAGTTCCGGGACTGAAGAGGCTTATCTGTAATAGCAGCTTATCTATGGCTAGCAGTAAACCTTGAAGTTAAAACTAAAGGAATTCTGCCATTTCTCTCTCTCTCTCTCTTTCTCTCTCTCTCTCTCTCTCTCTCTCTCTCTCTCTCTCTCTCTCTCCCTCTCTCTCTCTCTTTAGAATGCTATTGCAGTTTCTTGGGAATCTCTCTCTCAGGTGATGCATTCCAATCAATGAAGAAAGCAATAAGCGCATATTCAGGCTCCACTGTGCCCCAGAACCATGCAAGGCCTGGGGCACAAAGGTAGATATTATCCTCTGATACCAAGGAACTTAAATCATTGTTAAGGATATAAGGCATACACATTAAGGACCTAGAAAGGCTAGACACCTACTGGTACATGTTGAATTACATTTATGAATTACAATTGGCTCTTAGTTGAAAGGACAAAGAGCTCCAGAAAGCCTGCCTAGTGAGTAGGCCTTTGTGGTGCACATAGAAAATATAAATGCCTTAGTAGAGGAAGAAGGGGAGTATAAATAACCAGTAGAGGCTCATGGCATGGGAAAAATCATTTTTAAAAGTAAGGCTGACTTTTGGTGGGAGTAAACCAGTCCTAAGGTAATGATGGAAAGGAAAATTCAACTCAGATTTTAGAAGCCTTTGAATATCAGAACAAAGAATCTGGGCCTTGTTCTACTGGTTGTGGGAAAGTAACCAAGCATTCAAGGAAGGACTTGTCTGCTCCATTCTTTGTTCATAAATGCATGAAGTTATGCATATGAATGTATTTATTAATATTTTATTTATTACTTGCTATCTTTTTTGTGTAAAAGATTTGAACCTTATAATACAAAAATCTACACCATCTGAAAAAATAGGTAGATGAGAATGTTAAAATAGGAATTTTAGGAGCATATAGGCAGGCTTAGGGAATTTTTAGAATTGGGGGTTCGTGGAAAAAACACAGGGCTACAAGATAGGGAGAAGTTACATTTCCATAAGACAAGGAAGCAACAACAGTTATATTCACATAAGAAAAGGGAACTGGAAGTAGCCAAAAGGTCTTTATTTACAAAATAAAGAAGAAGGAAGAAAGCCCAGAAGGAATGAAAAAACAATGAGAACAATGAGGGAGGAGGGCCAGAGGTATCCCACGTGACATCTGACCTTGAATTTGGGAGTTACTATAGTAACTAATTTGAAAGGGAATATTGGCTAATCAAAAGGGATATCAGGACATAGGGACTTGCAGCCTTTATAAACTGTGGAAACAGGAAGTGGACTCTTTTGCCCTCCCCATATGGGATCTGTCCGTGTTCTTCAATAAATCTCCACCTTTGCTATGTCATCTTCTGTCCCTAGATTCATTCTTTGACTCTGGTGGACAAAGAATCCGGGAACCATCCTGCCTAGGGGAACATCGTGTGTTCCAGTATCAACATCAAAGGTAATTTTGACAGGTAATGTAAGAAATTCAACCTATAAGATAATAATTCATATTTTTAAGTTAAAATCATTTGAATGTAATTGTGGTAAGCAGTTAGACAGGAGCAAAGTAAGGACAATAAGCCAGGTACAGAAGGTCACCAGCCTTGGGTGCCTAGCAATGGGAAAAACTGGGAAAAGAACCTGAACCCTACGTGATTCAGACCCCCTGACCTTTCATATCACTGGTTATTTGACTCAGACCCTCTCCTGACCTTTCCTCCTCCTGGAATATTGCTAGTCGCTAGTCGTGTGAGTTAAACCCCCGTAGAGGAACAAGAAAGCTGGAGGAGAATAGCCCTTAAGCAATAAGAGACCGGGACAGTGAGGTTCTGACCTGTATCAATTATATCTAGACCTCAGTTGTGTTTCAGCTCCTGGCCCAGAAAAGCAGCAAAATCAGATAAGCAGTATCATGGCTGACCTCAGGACCAGCTGCATTGACTGTGACTCCCTTGCACGGGAACCAACCCTGAGACCATAACCCTGAAAGCACACACCTGGAAAGCTAATGAATATTCTATTGAGATTCTCCCTTGGCACTTTCCCTAAAATCTCCACCCTTAAAAGCCCTTAGAAAAAGGACCCAAGGTTGCTCTCCTCCCTGGAATATGTCTATGTGTCCCCATCCCTACTCCTATCCAGCTCATTACCTTTACTCTTCTCTCTCCTAAGCTCCATGGGCCCTCTTTCGCCTCTGAAACTTGTTTCCTGAGCCCTTACTTCTACCTCTGTGACTTTCTAAATAAATGTTCTCTTATATTTCTTAGCAGAACTCCAGTACCAAGATTACTGAACCAAGGTCCAGTCTAACTCCACTGGCCATTCTCACTCTTGCCAACAAAATGAGGATAGAATAAGCAGGTATATTGATAGTTAGGAACAGAGAGTACTAAAGTAGTTCTTAGCATATATAATTAAATATAAATAATGATAAATATATTTTTAGTATATGTCATACATGAGCAAGTATATTTGTATTGACATATTTATAATATAATCCCATATAGTAAAAGGCTAATATGCAAATTTTTCCCTTGACTGAGAGTTTGACTGGGAATTCAACCAGGGGGTGGGGCCAGCTGGCCAACCACGCCTGGCTTCTTTCCCCCCCTCCCCCCCCCCGGCTGGCTCTGCCCAATTGCCCCTGATAGGGGCAGATTGGCTGGACCCCACCCACGCGTGAATTTGTGTATCCACCTCTAGTAAATATATAAGAAGATAATCACAATAATGATCACAAAGCTCAATATCTCTGGGTTTATTATCCCCACTCACTCTGCAGGAATTCTAATTGTGGAATCATGGGCGAATGTCAGCTATGTTCTTTATGGGCCAGTTCTCTAAGCTATAATATGACATGTATGACTAGACTCCCCTTTATTTCAGATACACTGTTGGTATGTGTGGTGAAGGCAGTGGTACAGCTAATAATGATGTTGTAGCCCACTTCTGACAGACTTCAGGCAGCCAATCCAAGTCCCAAGGGCATGCTATCTGCATGGAGGGCTCTGGCATGTGTCACTACTAAAGGCAGTCATTTCAGATGGCCTTGACATATCTGTTTCTGTAACCTTGTGCTATCAATGAGCTACAGAGACCATAATGGAAAAGCCCTTGGTTTTCAACATTGCAGCCCAACCAAAAGACAATTTGAGTGACAGATTTGTCTTATACAAAACTAGAGGCTCTGTGCACAAGAAGATTCGTGCACTGGGGGGTGGGAGAAAGGGGAAGGTCCCTCAGCCCAGCCTGTGCCCTCATACAGTCTGGGACCCCTTGGAGGATATCCACTTGCTGGCTTAGGCCCAATCCCCAGATGGCTGTCAAACATCCCTCTCGCAGTCCAGGGCTCTCAGAGTCCAAGACCCTTCGCTCCTTACCACCCGCCTGCAGCAGAGCTGGGAGAGACTCCTGCCACTGCCACAGTGCTCACCATCCGTGAGCCCGGCTTCTGGCTGAGTGGTGCTCCCCCTGTGGGAGCACACTGACCCCCAATGGGTAGCTCCTGTGTTAACACTTGCCCCCTGGTGGTCAGTGCACATCAGAGTGTCCAGTCGTTCCACTGTTTGGTTGATTAGCCTTATATTATATAGGACTACCCCTCCCATTTAATAACTGGGTCATTGCCCTTGAGCCATTGGACTCTTCCTTCTCTCCATGTAGAATGTAGTCATTCAGGGGACTTGCTCTCCCACCTGACAGTACCTTGGCAGCTCTTCTCACTGGACACAGGGAAGCCCAGACACAGCTGAGACATTGCCAAAAGGAAGCCTGGACCAAAGCAGAAGCATACACATTTCCAAAATTCTGAAACTGGAGGAGGGGGACTTCATACATTGGGAGGGCACAGTCATGAAGCAATTATTATAGATGATTGCACATAAATGAAAACTTTCTGTCACCTCCTTTCCTCTTTTCTAATGCTAAAAACAAGAGGTCCAAGATGGAATTATTTACAGAAGTGGTCGGCAAACCACAACTTACGAGCCACATGCGGCTCTTTGGCCTCTGGAGTGTGGCTCTTCCACAAAATACCACGTGCGGGTGCGCACATACAGTGCGATTGAAACTTCGTAGCCCATGTGCAGAAGTCAGTTTTTGGCCTGAGAGAGTCTATTTTTTTTTAATATATTTTATTGATTTTTTACAGAGAGGAAGGGAGAGGGACAGAGAGTTAGAAACATCGATGAGAGATATCGACCAGCCGCCTCCTGTACACCCCCCACTGGGGATGTGCCCGCAACCAATGTACATGCCCTTGATCGGAATCGAACCCGGGACCCCTCATTCCGCAGGCCGACGCTCTATCCACTGAGCCAAACCGGTTTCGGCGGGAGAGTCTATTTTGAAGCAGTGGCATTAGAAGTGGAGGTGTGGGTCAGTGGGGTGAAGGGAGACGCAGCACAGGTGGGCCTCAGGATACACAGCATGGGGGAGGTGCACAGAATTCATGCACGAGTTGAGTGAGCCAGTCCTCCTGCAGTCTCACTGTGTAGTGTTGAGTGCTAGTCACATCTGAAAATCATACATGGGTGACGAGTATCTACTCGAAGCATAAAGTTACCTGTATTTTTCCAACCCGCTGCAAATCCTACAGTTATGTTTGTCATCAACTTAAGAATTGTAATTATTTTGTGTTGGTGGCTTTATTTAAACGGAAGACGAAAAGCATAAATTTAAAGTTGGATGGACCGAGACTTCCGCCTTTATTCAAAACTTAAATGGCCTTCCGACCTGTCTTATTTGTCAGGAAAAATTGGCGCATAACAAGAAACCTGTGTCATTTAAATATCCTGTCAGTGATGCAAGGAAGAAAGCAGTTGAGGAACTTCAGAAGAGTCAAGAAAAATCAAGTTCTGTATTTAATTACTGGATGCATCTTCCAACAATGTTAATATTGCAAGTTTTTTTTAATAGTCAAGAGATTATTTGCTAAGAGAGGAAAACCATATACAGACAGCGAATACATAAAAAGTTGTTTTATAAATGCATCCAAAGAGCTATTTCGGGATTTTAAGAACAAAGCAGATATTCTTAAAAAAAGAGTTACCATTGTCTGCTAAAACAGTGAAAGATAGAACAGTCAAAATGTCTTTAAATATAATTGACCAGCAAGTCCAAGATCTTAAATTGGTTTCAGCTTTATCAATAGCAGTTGATGAGTCTTGTGACATAAATGATACAGTGCAAGTTTCACTTTTTGTACGATTTATTTCATCTTCCTAAAGAAGAACTTTTAGGATGATTGCCACTCAAAGGTCAAATACATGGAGAGGAGATAGCAAATGCTGTAATTGAGTGCATTGAAAAAACATCATATCCCACTCAATAAAATTGTCTCAATTTCAACAGACTGTGCAAAAAGTATGACCAGCATAAAAAGCGGGTTTGTTACTATTTTGAAAGAAAAAATTAATCACAAGATACTTACCATTGCATCGTTCATCAAGAAGTGCTTTGTGCGCAGACATTTCTAGGAAAAATTTGCAAAGTTATGGAATTGGTGATTATTAACATTATCAACTCGATTATAGTTAAAGCTCTTAATTATTGCCAATTTAAAGAATTTTTAGTTGAAATGGAGAGTACCCACATCTTCTGCTACATAACAAGGTACGTTGGTTATCAAGAGGAAACATTTTGAAACGTTTTGCTTCTTTATTAACAGAAATTAAAGCATTTTTCCTTGAGAAGGGTGTTCACTATCCAGAACTAACGAACAATCAATGGATCCAAAAATTTTATTTCATGGTAGACGTTACGTCTCATCTAAATTAGCTTAATCATAAACTATAGGGTAAAGGAAACACAATTTTTTCAATGTTAGAAGTTGTTTCATTCGAAAACAAATTCTCTCTTTTTGCTCAAGATGTTGAAAGAAATTTTGATTCACTTTCCAAGCCTGTTGAAACATCGCCAAGAAAATAATCTGATATTGACATTTGCTATTTCAAAACAACAGTTTTAAATATGAGGGAAGCTTTTCTCAACAGGTTTCAGGAATTCAGAAACAGCAAAGCAACATTAGCCTTAGTTAAAAAACCTCTTAATGCTACTGTAACAGAATTAAATTTTTCTCCCTTTAATATTGACATAGGCAACTTTGAAATACAATTGCTGGATTTAGAAGCAAAGAATTGTGGGACTCTAAATTTGAACATCTTTGTGCTGATGTAGAAATATTGGAGAAAAACAAATGTGAACTTAGTTCACAGCATAAGTGGTCTGCTTTGAAAGACCTGGAAAAGGAAGGTATGTTGATTTTCAACACCTGGAATAGTATTCCTGACTCATATAATCAACTGAAAAAACTAGCATTTTCTGTTCTTTCCTTATTCAGGTCTACATATTTATGCGAACAATCATTTTCAAGCATGAACCTTATCTAGAGTAAATTTAGAAGTTGTCTTATTGATGAGAACCTGGAATCATGCCTAAAATTAAAAACAACATACAAACCCGACTTACCCAAACTTTCCAAGGAGATGCAAAGCCATTGTTCACATTAGTGTTTGTCAGTCATTGTCATGATTTAATTTCATGGATATTGTAAGGTAAATTGTAAGGGATTTAATTTTATCAATAAATAATATTGTTATTAAGTATGATATTTTATTCAACTTACCTATAGTTTAACTAAGATTTAAAACTTTAATTAAAGTTTATTAAGTTAATTTTAGGGAATGTTGTGGACTGAAAGAAGATGTAGTGTCGAGGATTGAGAAAGGTATGTTGAGATGATTTGGATATACAGAGAGGATGAACAAAAGGAGATAGACGAAACAAGTACACAAGACTAATGTGGATGGGAGAGTTGGAAAGGGTTGACCTCAGCGAACGTACCACAATCACATTGAGGAGGACATTTTTAGCAAAGGCCAGCTTAGGAGTATCCTAATTAAGTTGATAACAATGTATCTACCTATATAGTTTAAGTTTAAAAAATTAGGCTCTCAAAAGAAATTTCAATCGTTGTACTGTGATATTTGGCTTTATTGACTAATGAGTTTGACGACCACTGGTTTACACTAACCGTCATGTCAGCAAACCAAGACTTAATTTAATTACAGCTTTGGATCTCCCCAAAATGTAATCTTCAAACAGTCAAGTAGAAATCGCCTCATCAGCACCAGTCTGGTAATCTGCCTGATAGATACCTGGCATTCCCTAAAGGAGAGTAACTTTTTAATAAACAATCCACTTTTCTGCCTAGTACAACTTCCTTGCTCCTTTCATTTTTCTGCAGCCCCTCAGAGCTGCCTTCTATCTACTAGATTGGATGCTGCCTAATTCAAATTGATTTTTGCTCAAATAAACTCTTAACATTTTTAATATGCCCCAGTTTATCCTATAACAGTTCTGGTGTCAGAAGAGGGAACCAAGGAGACCTCTCAATAGCCCTCAGGGGCAACTAGCAACCAGACATATGGACTTGTTGACCCCCCGCTAAGCTCCTAGTTTTCTTGCTGTCCTGTAGGTCCTGGGTAAGTCCCTATTGGATCCCAGCTCTGAAGCTTTTGTGTTAGGAGCTTTCAGGCTTTATCTGAGTTAATTTTTGTTTTATTTTGTTTTGTTTTGTGTTGTGTTGTTTTTTCTGGACTAGACCCAGAAACTGGCCAAGTCAGACTGGATTGGATTAGACTGAGCCTGACTTAGATACCAAACTGGGTCTGGGGTCAGAATAGATCCAACTTAAGCTGCACTGGGTCCAGTGTGAGGAGGTGAATATAAATCTGTTTCAAGGCTGAACCAGCAGGTTAATCTTACAGAAGATAATCTTGAATTACAGTGGTCAGGAGGAGAACTTTTAACCTAGATAAGCTTATCCATTTATGAGGTGCCCTGCAGATAAAGGGGTCCCAGCTAAACACTGACCAACGAGGTTGAGGAAATTTTATTTTCCTTCTCTACAGTTTCTGGTGACACCCTTTGGGACAGACACCCCACTTGCTCCGGAGCCCACAGAAAGCTGGCAGAGCTAAGTGTGAGAGCTCTCAACAAAATCAGGTCTCTGTCTTTGATGCCTGGCTGAAAGAAGAAGGTAAAACTTCACACTGCCCCTTCCTTTTCAAATTCAGATTGGCAGGAAAAGTCACTTGTAAGATTTAATCTATTAATCTTTGAACTGTGACTATAAATTTGCCTTCAGGTATTCATTGTCGCCTATCCTTTCTCTGCAGAATCAGTGAGCACCTTCTTTTTTGTCTCATTTTGTGTCTTGAGAACTTAGTTTGGCAACTGTCAGATTGGAAGCCCCAACAATGTGCCTGGATAGAAATGTAGGCTATACCCCATTTACTGCTAGATATGGGCAAAAGAAATGTGGCTTACACCCCACTTGCAGTTAGAAATCCTTTGATTTGCATCTGAGTTGAAAATCCACTCCCTGATATAAAGAAGCAAACTGAAGATAATGTAGTCGGATGTGTGAGTGACCTCCATACCATTCAGGTCCAACACAATTCTTTGAAGAATTAAAAACAACTGTACTTGTCTTACAAATCTAGTCTTTACACAAACAGAACTGTGGCTCTAGAAACAGTTCAAAGCCCACCTAAACTTTTTATATATTCCAAACCTTCCCTATTCTTCCCAAAAGGTTTGCAGATATTGGAAAAGATCTGGATTTAAGGAACAAAATTCCTCTTGGTATAACTTTCATTCTTTCCATGTGCCTTTTGAGGGGTGTGGAAATAAATGGGGCCACATACTAAACCTGACAATTTCAGAGGAGACCTGCATGAAAGTCTTAACAAGCTCAGATACCAAAAGTAACCACATAGTTTATTTTATTCATATAATTCCATATACAAGTGAAATCATATAGTACATGCCTTTCTCTGACTGGCTTATTTTACTTATCATAATACTCTCCTGGTCCATCCATGCTGTTGCTACAGCTAAGTAATATTTCATTATGTAAAAGTACCATAGCTTTGTATCCACTCCTCTCACAGATGGACACTTGGGCTGTTTCCAAATCTTGCCTACTGTAAACATTGCTACAGTGAACACAGGGATGCATATATTTCTTCATACTAGTGTTTTGGGTTTCTTCAAATATATTCCCAGAAATGAAACAAACAAAATAGAAACAGACTTGTAGCTACAGAGAGCAGATCAACAGCTGTCAGAGGAGAGAGGATTTGGGGTGAGGGGAGCTGGGAAGTAAAAACACCTCATAGACTCAGACAATAGACAGTTTCAGTTACCAGTTACGGGCTAACAGGACCAGACACTCCAGTGGTGTCCCTGGGATCCTGGCCACTCAGCACTGGCATGTGTGAGTGTAAGCTACAGGCTGGGAGCGGGCAGGGTCGCGGGAACACCCGACACATCACCCCAGGTATGTGGTAGATGGGCGAGCATCCCATCCCACCCCTGGCAGCTCTACACTTGCATGCATGCATGCTGCCCACAGGCCTGCCATCTTTGTTGGGTTAATTTGCATTACTCACTTCTTATTGGCTGTGGACATCGCAGAGGGATGGCCAATTTACATATTTGTCTATTATTAGTATAAACGTCACCCAATGAATTCAACTTTTTTTTAAAAAAGGGAAGTAAACAGATAGGAGAGTCTGAAATGAAAACTTCCTAACTAAAAGTGAATCATGGTGGATAGTCATGTCCTACACTGGTATCGTCCCTGACTAAACTCAATCTTTATCTTACCCGAGTCTTTCTATTGTCTTTTTGCATCAAAAATAACATACTTTAGAATTTCAGAGTAATTTCCTTTCCAGACTTCTCAGGACATAATTACCACACAAAACAAAACCACAGAACCCCTCATTATTATTGTTATCATATTATTTGTTAACTATCTTATATCCACCAGCGTAAAAGAAGGATCTGTCTATTCTTTTTACTTTTTATCCAATCCCAAATATCCACTCCTTTTGCTTTCTCCCACTTCCTAATCTATCACCAATGGATTTAATGTAACTCCCTTATGTCTTCCTTTTTGATTATGATATATAAAATACGTGGTAAAACTGCCACTTCCCAGAGCTTTTCTGAATCCACTGAGATTTTGCTTCCTGGCAATTGTCGGCAGTTTGGCTCCAATAAACTCATAAAAATTCTTTAAAGGTTTGAACATTTCTTACATTGACAAAGGAACGTATTCTACCTGGTCTTTTCAGGAGCCAAGGTAATTCTTATCAGAAGGGGGGAAATAAAGAATAAAAAAATACAGGCCATTTTGAAAACTATCCCTATAAAAAATCATAAAGTTCTCTTCCACAAATAGCAAAAAGCTTGAGCCATCTGAGCCAGTAACCTTAACTTATTCCATCTGCCAGAGACACAGTTTGGATCTGTTATAAAATTTGTCAGCAAGAAAGATACCTTAAGTCAATGGTTAGCTTGTTAATGTTTCATGAAATTTTCATGAGTAATCTAAAAATAATTATTAACTAATGAAAAGTTTATAAGTTAGCTTTTCGGCATTAATTGTATTTTATGGTATGTAATTAAAATAATTTTAAAATCTTTTCAATAACTTGAAATAGTTATACTGAAATAAGTTCAATGATGGATAGTAAATGACTATCTAGATCATTTCCCAACAAGATAAAACACTGAAACATTAATTAGTAAACATAGGTTTATCTAGTGTTAGCTTCCTTTTATAAAGAAACTAAATGTATTTGGGTCTTTTAGTAAACATGTTTGTGCCACATTAAAACATTTACTATGAAAAAAGAATATACTTTGGATATTGTTGTAATTAATCTAGTTATTAATAACAGGAAAGGAGCAAAGGAAAGGCCAAATATTATAGGCATGTCATTTGGGCAGCTTTGTCAGAAAACTACAGCTTTACTCTCCCCAGGGAACCACTGGTTTATCTATCCCCACAGATTACTGGAGGGGGGAGGGGGGAATAGATACAGGTCCGGTAAAGTTGGGGGGACTAGCTAAGGTGCATGCTGTCAGTCACCTGTCTGGCTACTGCTTCCTGGCATTTTCCCATGTGTCCCACAACCATGTGGACCCATTAACAATGGACTATTGAAATGTAAATAGCCTGATGCTGAGCTGGACCCAGCTGTAACATGGAATGTAAACTCTGGACACTGGCTTTGCTTTTAGCTCTACTGAAATCCCAGTTATACTTATTTCAGTATTATATTAAGGGAAATGCGCTCTGGAAACCCAAGAATATAATTCTATGCAAATAAAAATCATTCCTCCTCCCATGCAAGTCTCAAAAAAATTATTTCTCTCCAAAAATTTTTTCTCCCTGATAACACTTCTATAAATTAAAAAATCCTATCTAATAAAGAGGGGATATGCTTATTGACCCTCACATCATGCCCTCTAGACAATAAGGAGGGAATATGTCAATTGACTGCCACACCCTCAAAGATGGTGATGTCCACAGCCACAAGATGGTGGTGCCTAGTCCCCTTTGCTCCTCTGGGGCATCTGTCTCTAGAGTCCCCCAGTTGCATCAGCCACTAGGGGCCAACCTAAGGCATAACCAAGCCTCAGATGGTGGCTTCCCAGGACCCCCCGAGGCTCAGATAACCAGAGCCAGCTGAGGCTTGAGCTGCCAGCAGTGATCAAGGTGTCACCTTTCCCTGATCACTGGGTTGCCTCTGCCCCTGAGGACTCCAGGCCCGTGAGAGGGGGCAGGCCAGGCCTGAGAGGGACCCCCCCACACACACTCCAGTGCATAAATTTTCACCCAGTGGGCCTTTGGTGTATTTATAAAATGTATAAGTTTGCCAACCTTCAGAATGGTAGTGTAATGATCCAAAATTGCTTACTTTTCAGTTTTCACTAGGAATTAAGAAATCTAAGTGTTAAAATTTCTAATTACTATAACTAATTAATAAGGATGAAAGAAGCAAACCTGTATGAATACTAGGTAAGAAAAGTACAATGCCTCATTGTTCCAGCCCATTCTAGCTAATTCAGGGGGTGAAAAAGGAAAAATATGTGTGCAGTGCACAGACCAAAAGCACGGTAGCTCACTAAATGACTAAAATTTAATTATAAAACTATAGAACACTCTCTCCACCCACCCCACCCCAAACCTCACACCATGTTATTAAAGCCTTAGTTATAACAATTCCTTTTACTTAGTACATCATGTATGGCAATTGAGTACAAAGCATAAGGCATACCAAAAGAAAAAAATACACATTTAAAGAGACAAAGCAAGATCATATTTTGGAAGAACTCATAAAACTCAACAATAAGGAAACAAATAACCCGATTAAAAAATGGGCCAAAGATTTTGACAGACACCTCACCAAAGAAGATATACAGATGGCAAATAAAGCATATAAAAAAGATGCTCCACCTCATATGTTATCAGAGAAATGTAAAGAAAAACAACAATGAGATACCACTACATATCTATTAGAATGGCCAAAATCTGAAACATTGAGAACAACAAATGCTGTCAAGGACGTAGGGCAACAGAGACTATGTATGTTGCTGATAGGAATGCAAAATGGAACAGCCACTTTGGAATACAATTTAGAGATTTTCTAGATTATTAAACATACTCTTACATTATAGTACAATAATCACACTCCTTGGTATTTACCCAAATGAGTGTTGGAGTATTTAACCACACAAAACTTGTGCAATTTAAAGAAACAAAGCAAGGTCATATTTTGTAAGAACTCAAAAAAATCAACATATTTAGAGCTGTTTTATTCATAACTAGAGGACTGGTGCACGAATTCTTGTACAGGTGGGGTCCAGCCAGCCCTGCTCCAATTGGGGCTGATTAGGGCTTTGCCAGTCAGGAGGAGGGGCCATGGGAGGTTGGCCGGCCAGCACTGCCCCTGCAGTGCATTTCATAGAGACCAGTCATTCAGTTATTCTGGTCACTTTGGTCATTCCAGTCATTTAAGGTTTTATATATATAGATTGCCAAAACTTGGAAGCAATCAAGATGTCCGTCAGTAAGTGAATGGATAAATAAATTGTAGTACATTTAGACATTGAAAAATTATTTAGTGCTAAAAACAAATGAGCTATCAAGTTATGATAATACATGGAGGAACATTAAATGCATATTATTAAGAGAAATAAGTCAATCTGAAAAGGCTACATTCTGTGTGTTTCTAATTATATGACATTCTGAAGAAGGCACAACTATGGAGACAGTACAAAGATCGGTTGTTTCCAGCAATGAGGAGGGGAGATGGACAGGCAAAGCACATAGGACTGGAGGATGGAGGGCAGGGGGTAGAAACAGTGAAATTACACTGTATAACATTATATTGTTGAATATATGTCACTAAACACTTTTTCAAACCCAGACACATATAACCCCCAAGAATGAAAACTGAGGTAAACTATGAACTTTGTGGGATTGTGATGTGTCAATGTAGGTTCATCCTTGGTAAAAAAAAAAAAAAAAAGTCCATTCTGGTAAGTAATCTTAAAAACGGGGGAGGTCATGCATGTGGGGACAGGTAGTATATGAGAAATCTCTGTATCTTCCTTTTTTAATTTCATTGCAAATTTAAAAACTGTTCTAAAAATAATTTTTAAAATAATAACTATGCTAAGAAAACTATATCAGTAATTAGAATTGTCCATATGTTACAGGAGTGAAGGAAGTCAACAAAACCCAGGTAAAAGCTCACATGTATATCTTCTCCAAACTTTCCTCCCAAGATGCACACGATGGACAGTAGCATTACTACATAGTAGTGATTTTCTCAAAATAGCTAAGTAGATTCTAGTTACAAAGCATGCATACAATAGTAAAGTCTTCTCAAGTTACCATATCAAGTCCCAGATTAAGGTACTTTCTTTGTTCTGTTTCAAACTGAGTGTTGAGGTTCCCTGTAGAATAACATCTGAAATAAGTTATATCTCAATAGAAACTAAACTCAAACAAAATTACCTTCTATATATACATAGTCATGCTCAAAATTTAGGTCATTATTTTTAAGATGCTATTATTTCATAAGTAATCCTGATTAGGGGGAAAGAGGATGGATAATCTGACTCAAGAATGATTGTGTCTGGAAAATAAAATTTTAAAAGTAAAGTTGCTTATAGAATAAAAATATCTTAACTCCACATCCATATTATTAGCTTTTTCTCTATTCTTAAGCAAAATAGGGAAAAGGAAAATTATATTAATTTCATAATAAAATAGAGATGGTCTCTCTCTGCACACATAAAAAAATGACAAGAAAAATGTGGCTAGTTAATGAAAAAATGATAGATACCCTTGACTCTTTGTTAAGGCACAAGGAACATTCCATACTGCGTTTACTTCTAAGTTGCTTTTCATTCTATTAGAAATTATTCACAGATGAACCAATTATTCCAGGTATATTCTTCTTTCCTCTTTCATTCAGACAGATATCCCTAAAAGACTGGTTCCATAAAGAATAAATGTTGCAAATTTAGATGTCCTAGAAATGAAACTTTGTTAATATCATAGCTAGTTCCAGAATTTAGATCACATACAATTCTTTTGTCGGCTAATGGGAATAGAGATTATGAAGTTCAGAAGATCATTAAGTTGAAAGTAGACATGTAAAACACCTACTTGCCCCTTAGCTGTAGAAAAATAAACATAAAGCTATAAAATAGCAATCATTCTTAGTAATTGACTTAAATCTAAAGAAATAAATTTTCAGAAATAACTCAGCAAACATTCCTGACATTGGCTAAGAACATGTGACTTACACACTGTTACCTCCATTCAAATTGCTTGATTGTGGGCAGAACAGCAAAGAACTCAAATCCTCAAACATAAGACAATTCGTGTCCTGCAAATTGGGTCTCTGATTGATAAATAATGTTAAAGTTCAGAAAGCTGATTATCAGAACAGGGTCTTTTCATTCAGAACCTACATCTTGCAACATTTCAGATTTGTTATTTCTGAGAGGGAAAAAAAAGGTGAAAATGCAGATTCTTTGTCTCCTGCCATTGGTGGTAAATTTGAATCAATAGTGCCTTTTTCATAGCATTGTCAGAGACAAACAGCTTTTGTCATCTGGGCTAATATATATATATATATAATTGGTGCATCTCTCATCATGAAACTGTACATGTGAAGGATAGTGTTCAATGAGGAACCAGTGTTCTCCAGAAATGACAAAATTACAAGTACTTTTTAAAAGGAGGAGGAGGAGAATGAAGGTGATGATTACAACCACCAAGATGATGATGACTCCAAGGTTAAAAAGTGGGGTTCTCTGTGTATTACTATTCCTAGGTTATTTTCTATTGGCAGCCATAATCCTCAGGTTAGACTGTCCTTCCTCTTTCTGTATTTAGCAAGACTTAGCCATCTCATCTCAGGATTGTTTCGGTCCAAACGATCTCCTTTGGGTTCCAATGATAACTAAAGATAAAAAGTATTTTTGTCTTAGCTCAATTCCAGATAAAATATGTTCACATAATATCCTCCACTAGGATATTATTATGTGCCCATAATATCCTCAAATCCTAGTTGATAGGATTTGTAGATTTTACCCTAATAGTGGTGATTCCAATCAATTAGCCTTTCTTTCTTTTTTTTTTCCTGTATATACAACTCTCAGATTGGCACCTGCGAAATTCTCCTTTAATCAGTCCATCACAGCTCTACCCTCTGATCAATAAATAAATATTCTGCCTGGCTGCCCAAAGCAGATCACTGCCTACGTCAGTCATCCTTTCCTTCTCCAATTTCTTCATGTTTTTCTACATTGTTTCACTAAAGCAGCTTCTTCTTTGCTTTGTATTTTTCTAATTCTGATGGTCCTAGATGGTTCTCAAATATGTTAACCTGGATGAGCACATCATTCTCAGGACTCCGATTCCAAAACAAAGAGAATTTCCTGAAGTTACAACCTTTAAAAATAAAAATAAATACTGTAGCTTTTTCAAAATTATCAGTTTTTACTTTATGTTACTCTTGTATCATATTACTCCATGAGGAGTCAATTTTGAAAATCAAATTTCATCTAAATAATGATAGCCTCAAAAGTTCAAAGGGTTTAAATCTTCCCTTTCCTATTAGAGATAGAAGAAATAAGCACTGAGCCACCATGGATAGCCAGTAAGGCAAACGTACCCAGAGAGAAGCAGCTTGAGGGACCAGCAAGCTGGGACAGAAGCTATTCCTAGGTAATGAGTGACTGTAGCAGACATTTTGCAGAGCATATTAACAGGAAGCAAAAATCATTAGAAATAAATTAGCAAGAACATTGTTAGTTCATACACAAACTCAAGCAGTAACAGCGATTCCGACATAATTTTTATTAAAGCTCTTGATACAAGGAAGTGGCTGTCTCCAAATAGAATATTAATGGGGCAAAAGAGGCAGCTTAGCCAAGCATGAGGGCAAGAGAGATCAAAAGGTCCAAAACAGGAATGATTCCCTTGGCAACAGTAACAACTAATTAATGTTATCAACTCCTAATGGGAGAAATTGGAAATTAATGCCAGAATTTCGCTTTTTATAGTTTTATGATTGGAGCTGCTATTGGTCAGTTATTTCAAAAAGCCATTTAAAGCAGTAGGCATGAGAAATAGTGATGCAAATGTATTTTATACACTTTATTTTCATTTGAAACATAATGTCAATATAATATTTTTACAAAGGGCCAGAGCTTACTACATCCTGGGCCACAGTTCTTTCATGAACCATAGCACAGGCATTGTCAATTTCTTTTCCCCATGTCAGTTCCTTTAAAGTGAAACAAGAACTTAATTAAATGTGTTTGTAAAGCAAACTGAATGCAAAATCTTTCTAGAGTTGTATACTCTATTTATTTATTTATTTATTTATCTATCTATCTATCTATCTATCTATCTATGTATTTATCTATCTATCTAAAGTTTTACATATGTCTCCTTTTTCCCTGCTTAAACTCTCCCCCCTCCAGCCATTCCTACCCTGGGCAAGCTCTCACCGCCCCAGTGTCTGTGTCCAGGGTTATGCTTATATGCATGCATACAAGTCCTTTGGTTGCTCTCTAACCTCCCCCCACTCCTCTGCCATTTGTCTCTGGATCTAGTCTTATTCATCAAACTATGTTGATCATTATATCCCATGCATGAGTGAGATCATGTGATATTTATATTTTTCCAATTGGCTTGTTTCATTTAGCATAATGTTATCCAGTTCCATCTATGCAGTTGCAAATGGTAAAAATTCCTTCTTTTTTTATAGCAGCACAGTATTCCATTATGTAGATGTGCCAATTCTGCTGATGGGCACTTAGGTTGTTTCCAAATCTTAGCTATTGTAAATTGTGCTGCTGTAAATATTGGGGTGCATATATCCTTTCTGATTGGTGTTTCTGGCTTCTTGGGATATAGTCTCAGAAGTGCGATTACTGGGTCAAACGGAAATTCCATTTTTAACTTTTTGGGGAAGCTCCATACTGTCTTCCACAGTAAATGAACCAGACTGCATTCTAACCAGCAGTGCACAAGGGTTCCTTTTTCTCGGCATCCTCACCAGCACTTGTCATTTGTTGATTTGTTGATGATATATGTTCTGACAGGTGTGAGATGGTATCTCATTGTTGTTTTGATTTGTGACTGAGGATGTTTTTTATATTTCTCTCGGCCTTCTGTTATGGCTTCTTTGGAAAAGTGTCTATTTAGGTCCTTTGACCATTTTTTGTTTGGATCATTTATCTTATTTTTGTTAAGTTGTATGAGTTCTCTGTAAATTTTGGAGATTAAACTGTTAACTGAAATATCATTGGCAAATATGTTCTTTCATGCAGAGGGCTTAATTAGTGTTTTGTTGATGGTTTCTTTTGCTGTGCAAAAGCTTTTTACTTTGATGTAATCCCATTTGTTTATTTTCCCCTTTGTCCCCATTGTCCTAGGAGCTGAGTCTGTAAAGATATTGCTACAACATATGTCTGCTATTTTTCTGCATACGGAGTCTTACAGGATTTTATGGTTTCCCATCTTACATTTAAGCCCTTTATCCATTTTGAGGTGTGTGTTTTTTGTGTCTATGGTGTAAGCTAGTAATCAAATTTCATTTTTTTGTATGTATCTGACCAAATTTCTCAGCATCATTTATTGAAGAGATTGTCTTGCGTCCTTTGTCAAATATTAATTGAGTATAATGGCGTGGGTCAATTTCTGGGTTCTCTGTTCTGTTTCATTGGTCTATATGTCTGTTCTTATTCCAGTACCAGGCAGTTTTGAGAACGGTGGCTTGGTACTATAGCTTGAACTCTGGTATTGAAATCTCTCAAATTTTTTTCTTCTTTCTCAAGATTCCTGTGGCTATTCAGTGTCTTTTTTTATTCCAGATGAATTTTTGAAGAGTTTGTTTTAGATATTTGAAATATGCCATTGGCATTTTAATGGAGATTGCATTAAATCTGTAGATTCCTTTGGATAGTATGGACATTTTAGTGATATTAATTTTACCAATCCATGAACATGGTATGTTCTTCCATTTGTTTGTCTTCCTCTATTTCTTTTTTCAATGTCCTATCATTTTCTGAGTACAGGGCTTTTATGTCCTTAATTAATTTATTCCAAGGTATCTTAATTATTTGGAGCAATGGTAAATGGGATTTTTTTTCATATCTCTTTCTTTGAGTTAATTATTGGTAAACAGAAAAGATAGGTTTCTGGGTGTTAACTTTGTATTCTGTTACATTACCGAATTCATTTATTAGGTCTAGTAGTTTTTTTTACGGAGTCTTTGGGGTTTTCTATGAGTAGTATCATGTCATCTGCAAAGAGGGACAGTTTTACTTCTTCTTTTCCAATTTGGATGCCTTTTATTTCTTCTTCTTGTCTGATTGCTGTGGCTAGCATTTCCAGTACTATATTGAACAGGAGTGGTGAAAGTGGGCATCACTTCCAATTCTCTTGGGGAAATGAGTTTAGCTTTTGTCCATTGAGTATGATGTTGGCTATAGGTTTGTCATATAAGGCTTTTATTATGTTGAGGTATGATCCTTCTATTCTCACTTTGCTGAAAGTTTTTATCAAGAAAGGGTGTTGGATTTTGTCAAATGCTTTTTCTGCATTGATTGATATGTTAAGTGATTTTTGTTTCTCAGTTTGTTTATATAATGTATCACTATTAATTGATTTGCAAATATTGTAACATCTTTGCATTCCCAGAATAAATCCAACTTGGTCATGGTGTATGATCTTTCTAATTTAATGCTGAATTCAATTTGCTAGAATTTTGTTGAGAATTTTAGCATCAAGAATATTGGCCTATAGTTTCTTTTTTTGTGGTATCTTTATCTGGTTTTGGGATTAGGATAATGCTGGCTTCATAGAAAGAGCTTGGGCATGTGCCTTTCTCTTGAATTTTTTGGAATAGTCTCAGGAGGATAGGTGTTACTTATTCTTTGAGTGCTTGGTAGAACTCCCCTGTAAAGCCACCTGGACCAGGACTTTTGTTTGCTGGAAGATTTTTTATCACTGCTTTAATTTCTTTGGTAGTTATCAGCCTACATGGGTTTTTATTCTTCTTCTTTTTTTAAATATATTTTATTGATTTTTCACAGAGAGGAATGGAGAGGGATAGAAAGTCAGAAACATCGATGAGAGAGAGACATTGATCAGCCACCTCGTGCACACCCCACACTGGAGATATGCCCGCAAGCAAGGTACATGCCCCAGACCAGAATCAAACCCGGGACCTTTCAGTCCGCAGGCTGACACTCTATCCACTGAGCTAAACTGGTCTCAGCCTTTTATTCTTCTTGATTAGGTTTGGAAGCTTGTATTTTTCTAAGAATATGTCCATTTTGTCTAGGTTGTCTATTTTGTTGGGATAGAGTTTTTTTATAGTATTTTTTCAAAATCCTTTGCATTTTTGTGGGATTGGTTATTACTTTTACTATTTCATTTCTGATGTTGTTTATTTGGTCATCTCTCTTTGCTTCTTGGTGAGCCTGACTAGAGGTTCATCAATTTTGTTTATCCTTCCAAAGATACAGCTGCTCTTGGTTTCATTGATATTTTGTATTGTGTTGTTTGTTTGTTTGTTTGTTTGTTTGTTTTTTCCCTAGGCATTTATTCCTACCCTGATATTTATTATTTTCTTCCTTCTGCTTATGCTGGGCTTTTCTTATTGCTCTCTTTCTAACTTGTTGAGTTGTAGGGTTAGATAATTTATCACCATTTTTTCTTGTTTTTTTGAGGTAGGTCTCTAGAACTATGAACTTCCCTCTCAAGACTGCTTTCACTGTGTCCCATAGATTTTTGATTGTTGTGTTTTCATTGTCATTTGTTGCCATGATGCTTTTTTATTATTTCTTTGATCTATTTGGTAACACAGTCATTGTTTAATAGCATGCTATTTAGCCTGCAGGTATTTGATTTTTTCATTGTTTTTATTGTAGTTGATTTCTTTCTTTAAAAAATATATTTTATTGATTTTTTACAGAGATGGAGAGAGATAGAAAGTCAGAAACATTGATGAGAGAGAGACATCGATCAGTTGCCTCCTGCACAACCCCCAATGGGGATGTGCCTGAAACCAAGGTATGTGCCCTTGACCGGAATTGAACCCAGGACCTTCGAGTCTGCAGGCTGACTCTATCCAATGAGCCAAACTGGTTTGGGCTGTAGTTGATTTCTAATTTTATGCCATTGTGATCTCAGAAAAAGCTTGATATGATTTTTATCTTCTTGACTTTGCCTGTGTTCTATCTTTGAAAATGACCCATGTGTACTTGAGAAGAATGTACATTCTGTAGCTTTGCAGTGAAATGTTCTGAAGATATCAATTAATTCAATACAATCTAGTAAGTCATTTAGGACTGACGTTTCTTTTCTGATTTTTTGTTTAGAGGATTTACCTAGAGGTTTTAGTGGGGTATTAAAGTCCCCTATGATGACTGTATTGCTATCAATCTCTTCCTTGATATCCTCCAGAAGTTTTTGTTTTGTTTTGTTTTGTTTTTTATGTATTATGGTGTTCTTGTATTGGGTGCATATATGTTTACCAGAATTATATCTTCTTGTTTAATTGCTCCCTTTAGTATTATTAAGTGGCCTTCCTTATCTTTTTTATGGACTTCACTTTGAGGTATACTTTGTCAGATATTAGTATTGCTACTAAAGTTTTTGTCATTTCTATTCTCCTGAAAAACCTTTTTCCATCTCTTCACTATCAGTCTGTGTGAGTCCTTTGTTCTGAGGTGGTCTCCTATAGACAGCAGATATATGGGTCATGATTTTTATCCACTCAGCTACCCTATATCTTTTGATTGGGGTGTTTAATCCATTTACATTTAAAGTTATTATTGATAGATACTTATTTTATTCCATTTTTATTCTTTATGCCTGTGTTCCTTCTTCTCTTCCTATTTCTTCTTTTTACAGCAGTCCCTTCAGCATTTCTTGCATTGTTGGTTTGGTGGTAATAAAATCCCTTAGTTGTTTTTTTGTCTGTGAAGCTCATGATTTCATCCTCAACTTTGATTGATAGCCTTGCTGGGTACAATATTTTTTGGATTCAGACCCTTTCTTTGCATGACTTTGTATATTCCATCCTCTTCCCTTCTGGACTGATGTGTTTTTGTTGAGAAATCAGTTGATTATCTGATGCAAGATTCTTCGTAGGTGTCTTTCTTAAAATTCTTACTTTGTCATTGGTGTCTGCCAATTTAATTATTATGTGTCTTGGTGTTGGTCTTTTTTAGTTCATCGTGTTTGGGACTCTATGAGCTTCTTGGACTTGTGTAAGTTTTTTCTTCTTCCCATTATCAGGAGAGTTTTCCGTCATTATTTCTTCAAACAGGTTTTATATTCCTCTTTTTCTGGCACCCTTATTATGTGGATGTGGTTTTATTTCATGTTGATCCAAAGTTCCCTTAGGCTTTCCTCCTGTTTTTTTTTTTAAATTTAGGGGTTTTTTTTCAGTTGCTGCTCTGCTTGGGTATTTTTTCCTACCTTGTGTTCTAGCCCCACTTCTACTATTCTACTGTTGATTCTTTCTATTGAGTTCTTTATTACAGCAATGTCATTTTTCATTTCTTCTTGGTTCTTTTTCATTTCTTCTTGGTGCTTAAACATACTGTTGATTTGTCTTCCATCCTTTTCAGCATCCTTATTACCATTGCCCTGACAATGGAATAAAATAAGTATCTATCAATAATAACTTTAAATGTAAATGGATTAAACACCCCAATTCTTTCTCTGACATATTGCTTGCCTACATTTCATTTTCTTCCCTTTCTGATGATGCCTCCCTTTCTTTCATATGGGGGCTGTTTCTTTGTCTGCCCATGTTGCTCCTCTCAGGTTGTCTGTTTATGTAGTTCTCCCTCTTCTGTGTTGACTCTCTCTAGGCAGTCTATGACCTTTCCATCCACAGATTGCCTCACCAGCTTTGTTTAAATTGACAATTGTGGGTTGATGTTGTTCGATTCAGCTATTCCTTCTATTTGCTTTGTGAGAAGTTGCAGGTCCTGTCCCTGTATTCAGCACCACTTTGTCTTTCCCAGGACAATTTTTTAGGTGCCTTGTGGCCAGGAAGGCTGGAGTCTCAATGTTTGTGGTTTTGCAGCTGAGGCAGTTGGTTCCTGGACAATGTAGTTGTAGGGTCCACGGAAGTATCCAAAGTCTCCCCGATTGAAGGTAAGGCTGGGCTTCCAATCACAACCACTCTCCCCTTCAAGATGGCATGATCTCTGCAGTAGAGCTGGCTACTCCATGAGAGATTTCAGCAGTAGAGACTGCCCAGTCAGGGGAGCCTGTTATGCCAGTCCCCAACAGTATTGTGGAATATAGCTGTCCCTCACTCACAAATACAGACACTTCCACATGTCCATGCACTCTCCTTTCACTTTCTCACTCACACACTATCTTGTAGCCTACCTTTGTGTCAACTGCCATCTTGGACCTCCCTCCACTTCTTTTTTTGTCTTTTGTTTCACCCACCCTATGTCTACACATTTCTTTTTAGATATTTGTATTGATTTCAGAAAGGAAGGGAGAGAGAGATAGAAACATCAATGATGAAAGAATCATTGATTGGCTACCTCCTGCATGCACCACAATGGGGATTGAGCCTACAACCTAAGCAAAACCAAAAATCAAACTTGTTACTTCCTGTTCCTAGGTCAATGCTCAACCACTGACCCATGCTAGCCAGGTCTGTTTATATGTTTTTAATGTGTCTCCTTTTTCAATTCTTACCTAAGCATTGAACTTAGCTTTCATAGAATCCATACAGGCTCTTTCTTTTCCCACTTATATTTTATTAGTTTCTGTATTACTTAATTAAATTATTAAAATATAACAAGCCCTAGCTGGTTTGGCTCAGTGGATCAAGTGTCAGCCTGCAGACTGAGGGGTCCTGGGTTCAATTCTGGTGTGGGCTTAATTCCCAGTAGGGGGCATACTGGAGGCAGCCAATCAATAATTCGCATCATTGGTGTTTCTATCTCTCTCTTCCTATCCCTTCCTCTCTATAATCAATAAAAGTATATTTAAATTTTATTTAAAAATATAATTAATGAGTTTAGGAATAACATAACTGATCCTTGGTTTGCACACAAATTGTCTGGTGGGAGTAGTGCTAGACAGGACACACTAGCTGTAAACATCAAGCTTGCCACAGGCAGGATTCAATGTGTTCACCAAAAGAATAGAGCATTTCAGTTAATTTGGAGTTGATTGAGTGTGAGCTGGCATCTGTTGTCTTTGGCATAAAATTTTTATAGTCTTCTTTGATAGTAAAGAGCTTAAATAACCCCTTATTTTTTTTATGAAGTTTCAGCCCTACTCATGTAACCCATGTTTTCTTGGGTCACACTCCTACAAGAGTCACACTCTTATGAAAGGGTCACAATACAAGTAACAAAATGGGGTTACTCTGGCTCATTTACTGAATTATTGAATGGTAAGCCCAGTTTTATTTCTCTTAACTCTACACCTTCCCCAAACTTGCTAGGTACCTTACTCATAAATACAACCATCCTGGCTCTTATGTGGAATACTCCTCTACTCCTCCCAGTGAAGTGGAAAGACTCTCAGACCACTGGAGGTGTGGTCTCTGTTGTCACTTTGTCCTTCACTTGTCATGCACCACCTTCTTCCCCTGGCACTAATCACCATGCTATGAGTCTTTCAATTCCTTGCGTTATAGCTTTGATTTCAGCTCCTTCAACAGCCAATTTGAGAAAGGAGGGAAAAGCCAAGCACTTTCAATCTCGAGTCTTATTTTATCATGAAGCTGAGGAAGCTTCAGTTTCTGGTCCCCTCTTTTGTACCATCTCTTTCCAGGGCATGTACCTATTTTTATATTCTTTTCTTAAAGACCCTGCTTCAATCAATTTCTTTTATTTTAATTAATTTTTAGCCACAAATATCTTAGTATCTTGATATCTTTGTATCTCACAAAGATTAGAGCAGTGGTTCTCAACCTGTGGGTGACGACCCCTTTGGGGGTCGAACAACCCTTTCACAGGGGTCGCCTAAGACCATCAGAAAATGCAGATATTTACATCACGATGCATAACAGTAGCAAAATTTCATGGTTGGGGGTCACCACCACATGAGGAACTGTATGCAAGGGTCGCGACCTTAGGAAGGTTGAGAACCACTGGATTAGAGTAAAATGACTTTTAATTTTACTATCACCTGGCACAGGACTTAGTAGAGAATGATGGAACTGAGGACAATCTGAAGACTCACTAGTCTCTTGCTGAGTTTGCCAGCCTTGACTTTATTTCCTCATCTCAAGAGTAAGTATTTTTCCTTGAAACTGTTTGATCTCTAAATCATATTGAACTTTTTGGTGTACTTTTCTTTCCTCCATCATGCATCACCATTAGTGAGCATATTTTCACAGATTTAGCTCACTCTTCTCAATCAGCCCTTTGATATTCTCTATAATGCCTTGAGTGAAAAGACCCATCAAGGCATTGATATAGACAAATATAGAGCTCTAGTTCACAAGAGTAGCAAGATTTAGTGCTTGAACAGGTATCAGAGAAAACTAGAGTTAGACAATAGTTAAAGAAGTAAACTCAGATTTTATTCATAAACTATGGCAATAAGGAGAAAGATACCTCAGTGTAGAATTGGGCATGAAATATCAGTACAAAAACAAGTGGGAATTTATAGCCCAGAGCAAGTTAAGGGCAGGGAAGGCAGGTCAGTGGATGGGAAATTACTAAGAGGAAACATTGTGATAGGGAAAATTCTTGGTAAACTGATCTAATAGGATTCTCAATCAGGGTGATTAGATATCACTTGGAGAATGGGGAATAGGAGTGAAGGTGAGAAAACTGGCTCAGATATTAAATGTGAAGGATTCTCATTACAATGGCTTAGCAGTATTCTTGTTATAACTGGGTTTGTAAGGATAAGGCCCAAGGTTGGAGCTCTAGTTTAAAAAGAATTCAAAGGACAATGTCTAGAATTTGGTCAGGGAAAGATTCTTTGTCACAGAACTATTGTCTCATTCTGAAGCTTCACTAATTTTTATCAGGAAAAAAAATCAAGAAAGAAAATGTAATACCTATAAACAAGCATAAAATTCTTTAGTTGATGCAAGCCATGAAGGTCTGTAAGAAAGGAAAACATGTATGTATCTATTCAAGTTGTACAAAATTAAGATAATTAGGTAGAAGGGAGCTATGGCAGAGGGGTGGGGGGGAGAGGAACATCTTTAATAAACTGAACAATAAAGATTTACAGAAAACCAGGTTTACCCACTCCACAAAGAACTGCCTGGTGACCCATGCCTTCGGGTTTGCCCTCCACATAACTTGCAGTTTATCTTTTAAAATCTTATGTGACTTAAAGACTCTGGGGTTTTCCGAATGGTATATGAGCAGAGGCTTGATCTTGCAGTCACCACTCTCATTGGCACACAGTGCAAGAGTTAGCTTATCCTTCATGGGTTTGTGGCCTGTCATTGCCTTCTCCTCTGCCATTATATAAGTCCTATTCGGCATCTTCTTCCAGAAAAGCCCTGTCTCTTCACAGTTGAAGACTTGCTCGGGGATATATCCTTTGGCTTCTATCAGTTCGGAAAAAGTTTTGAGGTAATCCTCAGCTGCCTTCACATCCGAACTTGCTGCCTCACCATGCCTGACGATGGAGTGAATGCCGGACCTTTTCCTGAAGTTATCAAACCAGCCTCTACTGGCTTTAAATGAGTCTTTCGATGCTTCGTCCGTTCTAGTGCACGGGGTCTGCTCCAGTAAATCACCGTAAATCGCTCGCGCCTTCTCGCATATGATGCCCTGTGTTAATGTATCTCCTTTAAGCTACTTCTCCATCACCCACACCATCAGTAGATTCTCCATCTTTTCATGGAGAGAGCTACTGAGCTTAGAAATTATTGTAATGCCCTTAGCTGGCGTTATACCCTTTATCGACTCCTTCTTTTTAGGCACAGTGGATATCGTTGAAGTACTACTCCCATATTGCCTCGCCAAGTCAGCCACTCGCAAACCTTGCTCATATTTTTCTATGATTTCACACTTTAATTCAATAGACATCATCCTCTTCTGAGCACTGACCTGTCCACTCGCTTTCTTTGGACCCATAGTTATAAAAAGAAATGTGATAAAGTATGTAAATCCACAAAAGATGCTTTGACGAGGTAAACAAGCACACTGACTGAGGCGTGGGAAACTATGAGACAATCGATTTGCAGTAAACTGGTGGTTCGTGTGCAGCCGGCCGATCGGCAGCGATTACTCCTATCTCAAATGTTGCTCGTATTTCAAAGCAAAAAGTCGCTCGCTCGAAGGCTTGTATCTCAAAAATCTCATATGTTAGGGCACTCATATCTCGAGGTACCACTGTATTTAAAAAAATAATAATAACACTTCCAAAGGCATAGGGTTAGTGTGGTAACCATGCCACACTATCCCGGATGATCAAGGCCAATGGAGTACAGAGGCCTTGTTGTCAATACACTAGAATGGCTAAGGCTGTTCTAAGCATGAAGAGCCTAATCTGGTGCCCAAGGACAAGATACCATAAACAGCTGCAAGGCTACAGAACACAATGGTACATTGTGCCCTTCTGTAGCCAAAATTTGATCGATATCACTGTTGGTAGCTATCTTTCTTTGTCTCTGGAATAATATGCAGGTTACTGACCAGGCAGAGGCTAGAGAGCTCAGAGAAACAGAGACAGTAGGCATAGAGAATGTAGCTCCTATGTGTGCAAAAGAGGCTAAAGAGCTCAGACAGATTTGAGAGCTGGTACTACTACACTGTAAGACTAAGAGCTCATAGAGAGCTCAGATATAGCTATCATGTTAACCAGCCAGTGTGCTGGGCAGGAGAGATAGGAGAAGCTGCTGAGCCAGAGAGCTTAGGCACTGCTATAATGTGAGGCAGTGAGTATAGGGGGCAGCATGCGGCTGCTCAGATAACAGCTGTGGGTACAGGGATTAATGCTGCTTTGTGGGAAAAGTATATATGTTAAGCAGCTAGTGTCCGGCTGCCTGCCTATATGGACTTTGTTGTAAAGGACTGTTTTGTCTGACAGCTATGTGGCCACTGGTTTCTGCAATAAAGACTCACTCTTATCCACCACAATTTCTCATGGTTAATCCTTCTAAAACTTGGTATCCAAGGAGGTTCAGCCCTAGGTAGAGAGGCTTGGACCCAACACTTGTAACTAGTGAGCAGAGGATAAGAAAGGAACTTGGACTAAGATCCCAACAGTTAGTATAGTCAGAGTTTGAGAAGGGACCTGCCTTGGAATAGTCAAGAAGAATTTAGGAGACTGTATGGCCTCAAAGCTACTCAGAGCAGCAGTGATAAACAGTGCTCTGGTTTTTTTTGTTTTGTTTTGTTTTGTTTGTTATTTTGCTATAAAGTTATATATTTTTTAATAAATCTTTATTGTTCAGATTATTAAAATTATTCCTCTTTTTTCCCCCATAGCTCCCCTTCACTGGTTCCCATCCCACCCTCTACCTTTACCCACCTCCCCCACTGTCCTCATCCATAGGTGTATATTTTTTATGCAGTCTCTTTCCGCACCCCCACATCCCTTTCCCCCAAGAATTGTCAGTCCACTCCCTTTCTATCTCCCTGATTCTATTATATTCACCAGTTTATTCTGTTCATCAGATTTTTTTCATTATCTTGATTTTTAGATTCACTTGTTGATAGATATGTATTGGTTATTCATAATTTTTCTTTACCTTTATTCTTCTTTCTCTTCTTCTTAAAGAGTACTCTTTAGCATTTCATATAATACTGGTTTGGTGGTGATGAACTCCTTTAGCTTTTTCTTATCTGTGAACCTCTTTATCTTTCCTTCAATTCTGAATGATAGCTTTGCTGGGTAGAGAAATCTTGGTTGTAGGTTCTTGCTATTCATCATGTTGAATATTTCTTGCCATTCCCATCTAGCCTGCACACTTTCTATTGAGAAATCAGCTAATAGTCGTATTGGTGCTCCCTTGTAGGTAACTAACTGTTTTTCTCTTGCTGCTTTTAATATTCTCTCTTTGTCTTTTGCTCTTGGCATTTTAATTATGATGTGTCTTGCTGTGGTCCTCTTTGGATTCCTTTTGATTGGGGTTCTCTGCACTTCCTCGACTTATAAGTCTATTTCTGTCATTATTTCTTCAAATAGATTTTCAGTATCTTGCTCTGTCTCTTTTTTTGGCACCCCCATAATTCTGATGTTGGTACGCTTGAAGTTGTCCCAGAGGCTCCTTACACTATCTTCACATTTTTGGATTTTTTTTTGATTTTCTGGTTGAGTGTTTTTTTCTTCTTTATATTTCAAATCTTTGACCTGATTCTTGTTATCCTCTAGTCTGCTATTGGATCTCTGTATAATATTTTTTTTATTTCAGTCTGTGTATGCTTAATTTCTAGTTGGTCTTTTTTCATATCCTCGATAGTCTCACTAAATTTATCAGCCTTTTCTAGAAAATTCTTGAAAAACCTTATAACCGTGGTTTTGAACTTTATATCTAGTCATTTGCCATCCTCCATTTCTTTCATTTGTGATCTGTTTCTTTGTCTCCACATTTTTGCTGCTTCCCTGAGTTGTGTGCTAGGTGTCCTATGGGCCCAGGTATCTCAACCTTCCCAGATACCTGAGGTGGACACTCTTGTGCACCCCTTTGTGGACTGTGTGCACAGTCTTGTTGTAGTTAAGCCTTGATTGTTGTTGGTATCACTGGGAAGATCTGACTTCTGACCAATTGGCTGTGAGGATCAGCTGTGTCTATGCTGGGAGAACTTCTCTGCTGGAGACACCTTTATGAGACAAGACTTGCAAAAAGCCTCTGTGCTCAGCTTAGATGGGGCAGAGTCTCAGGGAGAAGCAGACAGCATTGGTTTCCCATCAGCTCTGCCCTAATAAGTCCCTGGTTCTCAGTGTCCCATGGTAATCCTGCAAGCACCTCTGATAGAAAGCCGCCCTCAAGTTCTACCCATTGCCAGCCAGTCAAGTTTCTCCACAAATGAGTCTGGGTCCCCAAAGTCTTGCCTGGAACTGGAGTTCAGTGCAGTCAGAGCTTTTGTCTCCCTCCCACTTGAGAAAGATAGCCACTTACTCAGTTGTCTGCCCTCTCTGCATGTGTGCCTTGGTACCTCTGCCTTCCACAGTTCCTCTAAGTTTCAGTGTACTTTTCTCTTTCCTGACAGTCCAGTTTTACCCCATATAAGTCTGGATCCCCAGAGTCTCACCCAAATCTGGAGTTCAGCTCAGTTGAGAGCTTTTGTCACCCTCCCACTTGAGAAATCCAGCTGTGCAATCAGTTGCCAGCCCTCTCCGCATGTGCATCACAGTACCTCTGCCTCATGCAGCTCCTCTGAGTCTCAGTATGCTTTTCTCCTTCCTTCTAGTTGTAGAATTTCCACTCAGCCAGACTTCCTGTGGTTCTGGATGGTGTCTGTTTTCTCTTTTAGTTGTAGTTTTGAAATTGTTGTGTGAGGCAGCAGTTTAGGTGTTTATCTATGCCACCATTTTGGTTTCTCCCTGAACAGTGGTCTTGCTGTCTCTGACAGCTAGTCAAGAACAAAAGCATATTTTAGAAAAAACAAGAGGTCCATGACCTGATGAGCAGCAACACACTGCTGGTAAGAAGAGAGACATTCCCACAGAAGTGGCTTCTATACATGGCTAACTTTATTAGACTTCATATTTCATGAACCTTAAAGTTGTTCTAGAATCAGTTTAATGCATATGTAAGAAATGAGAAACTGTCAGGAAACGTTGGGCTTTGACAGGATAATCAATAACTCTTAGATCTGGAGGCAATGTTTTCAGCTACATTGAAACAACAGTTATTTTTGAATTGCTTAGGAACTTTGCCAGTGGCCAAAGATAAACTAATAATGTCAAATAGCACAGCACTGAGAACCTCAGCTGCTAAACATCATGAAGTATTTGCAAGAATTCAGTGGCTGGTTTCATGGGAGGCAATTGGCTGGGTACCATGCAATAAAAAGGACGGGGGAAGCTGGGTCATGTGACTCTGTAAGGCAGGGGTTTTGACCTGGAGACAATTCTGTATCCAGAAGACCATTTGGTAAAATCTGGAGACATTTTTGGAAGTCATAACTAGAGGAAAGTTGATAATTACGTGTAATAAGTTGTGATGAGGAAAATTGCTAAACATCCTACAAGGCAACTCCCACAACAAATAAGTATTTGGCCCAAAATATCATTAGTGCTAATGTTAAGATAATCCTGGATACTGTTCCTCAGGAGGGCAATGCAACCCTATCTGCCTAATCTCAAGTCATGAGAACAACTAATGATCTCCTGTAAATCAAAACCACCAATTGAGAGATAAAAGATAAAGATAGATAATTTCAAATATATTATGACTACAAAGGAATACAAAATATTTTATGTTTCTAGATTTCCATTGTTTAGCATAATTTTTCATTCTAAGGCAGTTATCCTTAATGTTCCATTGTTTTCCCCATTTCCTTCCCTCACCCCCTTCTTTTCCTCTCTCACCGTTATCCTGTAAGACCACATAAGATCTACCTGAGATATTATTCAGAATGCTTTGCAGTATGGAAACCTCAATGGATATCTGAGGATATTCTGAGTTAGTTGTGGCCATTCCAATCATAGATAGGAGATAATCTGTCTGATATAGGAATTATTGATCAAGTTTTAAGGACTTAAAATAACCTCAAACATAGTTATATTTAAGTAAAATTATGGAAGTATTATAGGATGTACCCCTAAATTTATATCTCCCTCTTCTTTTACCTATTATGTATTTTTTTTCATTTTTCCCTTGTAATCATATCTTTTCTACAAATAATATGACCCATGTATTCAAGACGTGTTATTCTACAGGTTAAGCCATGGCAAATAATGAGAGTAGATATGCTATTTTCAAATTGCTATTGTGAATATCAGAGTCTCTCCCAATGATTGCAGGACATCTCCTTGAGTATCACACATGTGCTTATGTTACTCTGCCCAACCTTTTGGTGCTACACTGAGCCAAGAGCACACCCTGCTGAGGCAGCTCCCCTGTGACAAAGCTGCCATCAAAATGGCTTTGACTCAGGCCTCTGTGTGGCAGTGCTGAGTGGGGACTCCTGCTTGAATGCCTTTCCCCATCTCTGTATATTTTCTATTATACATTCCAGATTCTTCTCAGATGGATTATGTTCATTTATTACCTATGCCCCACTCCACACTAACAGTCTCCAAGTCTCTGAGGATATGGTCAAGACTCTGCATCTTTTCATGCTTCCCAGATGATCCCTATGTACACTCAAGTTTGAGAACACATGCTGTCAATGCCTCATAGAATTTTTAATGAGGTCATTTCACCATCTTTATTTGTAGGACTCTCTCCTACAGACATAGATCTGATGATGATGATGATGATGATGATGATGATACCACTTTAATAAGACACAGAGCTTAAGCATGTTACCTTAAGTTACATAGCTAGTAACTGATAATAGAATGATTAAAATCACATTTAGATCAAAGTCCTGAGATGAAGGATCAATTTGAGCAAAATGATACAGGGCATTATAACTGGACCAGACTCTTGTGTCTATATTCCTCTTGACTTCTGACTCCTAAGACTCTCATAAACTTTATATGCATGCCCCACTTTTTGTGTATCCCAGTGGTGCTCATGGTTTAGGTTCAAACTGGAATACTCCTATCTTGTTCCGTCAATCTGCATACCTACCCACATTCATTCTCACCACACAACACCTCTATCATATAGTTATTGGAACCCAGAACAGGTCACATGATCTCATCCATTCAGCTTGAAATGCACAATATGTTTCTTTGAGATAGGTCTTGCCTCTTAATATCGCATCCAAGTGTTTCATTACAAAAGCAAGTGCATGCAATGAAGTAATTAAGAGGATGTTATGTAAAGGCAAATTGTCTGGGCTCAGATCCCATTCTTCCCACTATCTAGCTCAGGGACTTTGGGGTCCTAGACTTCTCTTTCTCAATTTCCTCAATATTACATTTGGAATAATAATAGTACCTACCTCATAGAGTTCATGTGAAATTAACTGTTTTTGTTGTCATATAACACACATGGAACTGTTTCTATTTAATTGAAAGTACCACATAAGCCCCAGCTATTATAATTACAACTTTTTAAGCTATACATTTCACCAGAAAAAAAAACTTAAACAATTTTTCTGTAATTCAAAGAAATAAATACAGTACACAAATATATGTGCATACTTATATAACAGATTAAAGATTTGTAAAGCAAGTTAGCATTTTTATATGCATTTCTCATAACTATTCTATTTCATTTTTTAAAAGAAGTTAAAATTCATCAAATTAATTCCTCAATTCATTAGCAGGCTCTAAGACACTGTTTTAAATATATTATACCAGACTATACATAAACTTCATGGAGAAACTCACTACAGTCACTACACCTGTTTTATTTAACACTAGAGGCCTGGTGCATGAAATTTATGCATAGGGGGGAGGGTATCCTTCAGCCCAGCCTGTTCACTCTTCAATCTAGGACCTCTTGAGTGATGTTCAACTGCCCGTTTAGGCCCAGTCCTGTCTGGATAGAGCATCCCTCTCACAATCCAAGACTGCTAGCTCCTAACTGCTCACCTGTTTGCCTTCTTGATTGCACCTAACCTCTTCTGCCTGCCAGCTTGATCTCTCCCTAACCATTCCCCTGTGGGCCTGCTGACCCCCAACTGTCCTCCCCTGCAGACCTGAGTCCCTCTCTATTGCCCTTCTCTGCAGACCCAGACACCCCCAACTTCCCTCCTATGCTGGACTGGTCACCCCTAACTGCCCTCCCCTGCGGGCTTGATCACCCCCAACTGCCCTCCCTTGCAGCCTAGTTCCTGCCAACTGCCCTTCCTTGCTGGCCATCTTGTGATGGGCATCTTGTGTTCACATGGGGGCAGGATCTTGTGACCACATGGGAGCAGTCATCTTGTATGTTGGAGTGATGGTCAATCTGTATATTACTTTTTGATTAGGTAGGATAGAGGCCTGGTGCACGGATGGGGTCCAGCTGGTTTTTTCTGAAGGGTGTCCTGGATCAGGGTGGGAGTTCCCTTGGGATGTGCTGTGGCCCAAGAGAGGGGCCTGTGGTAGTTTTCAGGCTGGCTACACACACCCAGCAACCCAAGCAGAAGCCCTGGTAGCTGGGATTTATTTATCTTCTACAATAAAACTTTGTAGCCTGGACTGGAGCCAAGCTTCTGCTCTCAAAACCATTGAAACTTTGTTGCCTTAAGTAAAGGCCTGGGCTGGCCAGCACTTGTGGAAAGCTTGGCTTCCTCCATTGCCAGGGGCAACCCAAGCCTCCCTCCTGTTCTCTCTGTGGCCTTAGCTATCTTGGTTGGGTTAATTTGCATATCTGCTCTGCTTGGCTGGTGGGTGTGGCTTGTTGGTGTAGCAGTGGTATGATCAATTTACATATTACTCTTTTATTGGATAGGACTAAAGGCCCAGTGAGTATGAAATGGTATGCGGTTAGGGACCCTAGGCCTACCCTGGGCTCTGTGATACTATGTGAAGCTCCCACCCCAGGATGCTCCACGATGCTTGCAGCCCCTTGACTATTTCATGAAGCTTCCTGCTGCCTCACGAAGCTCACTGCTGGACACTCCATGAAACTCGCCTGCCTTGCCACTGTTTTGCAAAATTCGCTGCCACCTGTGTGATTGTTCCACTATGAAGCAGCCCACCACTGCCTCTCAATACTCTCCAGGCCCACCCTGCTGTCAGCCCCCTTTATGGTGAGCAGCTCAGGGGCTATGGGAGAGGGGGAACCAAGAGGTGCTTCATGCACTTCATGGTGACAGGTCAACCATTCAGTCATGATGCCACCTAGTTCTTTATATATATTAGGATTGCATCTTTAACTTTCTGGAACAGGACATGGCACATAGTAGGTGCTCATCTGTATGTGTGGGTAAATAAGTGCTCTTTCTACTAGCATTTAACATAGAAATAAGTAGAACCTATTTGTCCTCTAATGTTGATGTGTGAAGTTGTAAAAGGCAGGGAATCCTTTCTACTCACATCCATTTGTTTAAGACATGTTATTCTATATGACGAGATTCTTAGGAAAAGCCCTAAAAAACATTAAAACATAAAATTTTTCTAGAGACTTATCTCAGCTGAATTGGGACTCAGTATTAACAAGGTAGCCAAATATCTTGCCTGAATCATTACTTTGTGACTTCCTTAGAGGGATGGGAAATTCTTGTTATAATTTTCATATTATCCATAAATCCACCTTTTCTTTCTATATAAATAACCATATTTGGTATTGTAAATCTTCCTTATTATGTATCATTGCACACTTCAGATGACCAAGATGATGAGAATCCCCTTTTGTATAGATTTTTGACATATTTTAAAGTATACTACTTAGTCATTTTAACCAAAGATTAAATTGGTTTAATCTTTGAGTTTCATTAAGAGCTATAACTAGCAGGTAAACTTGGAAAGTTAGGGCTAATCAAAGAAATGCTCTCTTTTACTTTGTAACTACTTGCCTCCCCAAACGCATAGAGACTATTCTATAGTGATATAGGTGTCTAAAAGTAATATCAGAAAGGCAATAATGTATAATAAAAAAAATAAAACAAAAATAAATAAATTAAAACTAAATGTTGCATATTAGAATCTGGCAGATCAAGTTTCAAATCCTCCTTACAAGCCCTAGCTATTTGGCTCAGTGGATGGAGCATCAGCCTGCAGAATGAAGTGTCCCAGGTTTGATTCTGGTCAAAGGCACATGCCTGTGTTGTGGGCTTGATCCCCAGGGGGGACATGCAGGAGGCAGCCAATCAATGATTCTCTTTCATCATTAATGTTTATATCTCTCTTTATCTCTCCTTTCCTCTCTGAAATCAATAAAAATCTTTTAAAAATAAAAAAATAAAAATACTCCCTGCCAATTTCTAGTTATATTTATTATCTGTAGTTTCCTCATCTGAAAGATAGGGCTAATAGTGTCTACATCACAGGGTAAGTCGTAAAGGTCTAGTGCATCAATACATGTAAAGGAACTACTAGGGTCTTAGAAAACAACAATTATTCACTGTAAAAGTTAGTTTCTTCTCCCCTGTCATGGTAGAGTGCCTAATCTATGAGCCTTGACCTGGCCTACAGGCCAGTTTACTATCAGGTTCTTGTTGGTGAGGCTGAACCTCATTTCTAGAAATGATGTAGTTTTTGACATTCAATTCAATTCAGTAAACATATATTAAGCAACTTCTATGTACAGGTTTTGTGGAAAGTTGTAGAAAACATGAAAAAATAAAATAAATTAAAATTTGTTTCTGCTTTGAAGAAGCTTCGAATTTATTGGGGGCAGGGGGAGGTGGGAATTAATAAAGTAAAACAATGCATACAAGTAGTATAACTGAGTGGCCAGATTATTATGATCTCTGAACACATAATAATCTGGCCACTCAGTATATATATATATATTAGAGGCCCAGTGCATGAATTTGTGCATGGATGGGGTCTGGCCAGCCTGCCTGCTGGTCAAGCTCGTGGTCAAGGGGACAATTTGCATATTAGCCTTTTATTATATAGGATATACACTGAGTGGCCATATTATTATGCATTCAGAGATCATAATAATATGGCCACTCAGTGTAGCTACAAGGGAGAAGCAATTAAATCTGACTAGTTGGGGAACAATCAACAAAGTTAGCAAGGAGATGGTACAGGAACTAAGGTTAAAGAATGAGAACATTTTTTAGGTTGAGATAGTAGCAAGAGACTTCCAGTCCAAAGCAATAACATAAGCAAAACCTAGTAAGGCAGCTAAGTGGTGATGCTCCATGCCGGAAACCAATCCTTGTCTCCCTAATTAGAAAGGTGTGGACAAGGAATCTGGAAGATGGTCAACCTTGAAGCTCTGAAAGGTCAGAGCCAACCACTCCCTATCTAATTGAGACAATAATAGCTGAAGCAAATTCCCCACCAAATAATCATGTAAATCGTTACTGATAAGATAATCTGCCTGTTACTGGAATTGGCTGCCTAAGGGCAACGGATATATCCAAAACCTGAATAAAAAGGATGGCAAGGCCAAAACAAAGCATAGTCCTTTCTTGGGCTTCTGCTTGGCCCCCATTTCCCAAATTAATGCTTTTCTAGTCTCTTCATTTGTGTGCGATCTTCTCCAGAACTCAAACCCTAAACAGAACCCTGAACCACACAGAATGTGAAAGCGGTTCCCACACTCCAGGCAAAAGAGGATGAGAGCCTGGACAGGACAATGGCAATGGCAATGAGAATGGAAGAGGGGGATGTTGTGAATAGTTTCAGAACTTAAATAAATAATTGCAAAATAGGACACAATGCAGAGAACAGTAATATACTTTGCAATGACGTCTGCAGGGTGCTTCAGGTTGTTACATAAACCTCTTTGTTTATGAAAAGTTTTCTTTCCAAATAACTCCTTCCATTTTCTAACTAGTTGACTTGATTGACAAAATATGATTCATAGACTAAATGCCCTCCTCCACCAAGTTTTAAGAATAGAGTTGATTATTGCTTCATGTTTCATATTCTCCTTTGCTTTTTTAAAAAAGCATTCTTTATGTGTTTCCAATCACATTGATCTTTTACCCCAACATACTATTATAATCTTATTTTTATTTAGCAACCAACTTGTTCCTATCTTGAAATACTACCACTTAGCATATTCCACTGGAGGACCTTAAATCTGATTCAATTATTTCCCAGATGTACCAGTTTACATTCTCCCTCTCTAAGCTCTTTTTGATTTGAGTCCATATTTGTAACCTTTTCAAGTTCCAGATAAGTAGTTTCTAAGTCATTGCCCATGTTTATAACATTGCCTAATATAGAATCATTTCAAGAAATATTAAAGAGCTTCTTACTCTTACAGATATTAATTAAAAAATTGAGAAAAAGAATTGGAAGCAATATCTTGTCCCATTGCATCCATGATGCCCTCTGTCTGCTTTGCAATGTATTAAGTTGTTTGGTCTACCATTTTGTGGATGACTTTTACTATTTATGACCTTTTGTTACCAAATCTCTGTTACTAACTACTTTCCAAGAAAAATGAAATAGAATGTGATTTATATTCATTTAAAAATCAGATTTCTAGTTTTTTTTCTTTATTTCCATTTATTTGAAATTTCCATTAGAAAAACAGTCCTTTGCCTGACTGGTGTGGCTCAGTGGTTGAGCATTGACCTATGAACCAGGACATCACGATTTGATTCCCTGTTGGGAGTATATGCCCACATTGCAGGCTTGATCCCAGTGTGGGACATGCAGGAGGGAGCCAATCAATGATTCTCTCTCATCATTGATGTTTCTATCTCTCCCTCCCTCTCCCATCCTCTCTGAAATCAATAAAAAATAAAGAAAGTAAAATAAAGAAAAACAGTCCTTTGAAATCTTTTCTGTCTTGGATGTCCTTTTCTGATTCATGTAGATGTTTCAAACAGACATAAGCAGGTAGTGTCTCTAGGAGACCAGCTTACTGACCAGGGACCTCACAGGCCTGATTGCATTTGATGAATATGATGGCATTGTGTCCATCCTTCTTATTGTATTTATTGTGTCCTCATTGTGTCCATTATTTATTGTGTTTCTATTGTGTTCATCTGTAACTGTATTACCCTTTGGATATTCGCATTATTTTTCCCAATTTATAATCAATTTCATTAAAAACATAGTTTATAGACAGACACTTTATAATTCTATTTATTGAGGAGTTCAAATATATATTAATAATAAAATATAATAGACATATGAAAATATAATTTACAAAAAGAAGATTATAGCCATTTAACAAAGGAAAAGGTTTAAAAATATAAAATACTATTTCTCAGCTAATAAAGGGAAATATTTTTTACTGACAATACTTATTACTGGGAGAATCCATAGATGCTGGTATACTCACACATTAGATTTGACAATAGAAATAAAAACAACTGTTTTATAAAAATCTTTGGACTCTACATGAAAATTTATGAGAAAATCATATCTTTTGTCAGTAATCTTACTTCTGGGACTCTCACCTAAGAATATAATATGGAAAAAATATATAAGAAACATATTAATGATGGCTTTATATCAATGAAATTGCTAAAACTGCCCTGAATGTCCAAAAATAGGAGAATGAATATTTAAATTATAAAACATCCACAGAAAGAACTTATAAAAGTTATCAAAATTGATGTCAACAAAGACTACAAACATTGAAAATCTTAAGTTAAAATATAGGTTAAGGACACAGAATGGCAGGTTTAGTGCTACCATAAAATATAAAAAGAAAATTCTGCTTATAGAATGGTATTTTGAAATAAATAATAAATAATAGTGAAGTAATTTTGCAGGTTTGAGGATAGGGGTTTCCTTAACTGTTTTTTCCTTTTACTTTGTAGTTTTGCTTAATCATGTTTATTTTTTGTAGTAAAAAAATTTTAAGTTGGTGAATATTTATTGGGCATTTACTAAGTACTGGACACTTTGCTACTTAGGCTTTTGAAATTTAGAGGCAAAAAGACAGATATGACCCCTACCCCCACAGAGAACAGGACCATCAGAGTCATTCTTTTTTAACAACTTTTTTTTTAATATATTTTATTGATTTTTCACAGAGAGGAAGTGAGAGGAATAGAAAGTCAGAAACATCAATGAGAGAGAGAGACATCGATCAGCCACCTCCTCCACACCCCACACTAGAGACGTGCCCGCAAGCAAGGTACATGCCCCTGACTGGAATTGAACCCGGGACCTTGCAGTTCGCAGGCCAACGCTCTATCCACTGAGCCAAACCGGTCTCGGCCAGAGTCATTCTTAACTCAACAACTTTCTCTTTCATCATATCTTATAGCTAACCTATCAGAAAATACTATTTTATGTTAATTTCAAAATAATGAAATCCAGCCATTCCCTACTATCCTCACTATAACATCCCATCATCTTCTGCCTGGGATACTAGTATAGCTTTGTGAGAGAAAAAATAATGCCTCCCTCCTCAACAAGGAATCCTAATTACAAGAACCTGTGTCTATGTGCATATGTGGCAAAAGAAACCTTGCCAATATGATGAAGTTAGAATTTTGAGATGGAGGTATTATCTGGGATTGTTCAGATGGGCCCAATGTGATCAAAAGAGTATGTATGAGGGAGGCAGGAAGACCAGGGTCTTATTTACAATGAAGAAAGCAGAGTCAGAGTGATGCACTTTTTGGAATGAAGTCACAAGTCAAGGAATGTGGGCAGCCTCTAGAAATTGTACAATACAAGAAAACAGACTCTCCCCTAGATCCTCTAGAAGAAACGCAGTCCTGCCAAGACCTTGACTCCAGCTCAGAGAGCCCTGGTTCAGATTTCTGACCTCTAGGACAGTAAGATAAGAAATGTGTTCCATTTGAAGCCACCATTTTTGTGGTAGTTTATTACAGAGTCAATAGGAAACTAATACTAACTCCTAATAGACTTTCTTGCTGTTATCCATGTTCCTCTATAGTCTGTTCTCAATCTAACAGTCACAGTAACCTTGCTAAAACCCGTCATCTTATTCTACCGCATTCCATTTCTTTCAGAAGCAAAACCAGAGTCCTTACAATGACCTAAGAGGACTCATTTAATGGATTTCCTATTCTCTTTGAGCTCATATCTTTTTTTTAAAATATATTTTATTGATTTTTCACAGAGAGGAAAGGAGAGGGATAGAAAGTCAGAAACATCTATGAGAGAGAGACATCAATCAGCCGCCTCTTGCACACCCCACACTGGAGATGTGCCCGTAAGCAAGGTACATGCTCCCGACTGGAATCAAACCTGGGACCTTTCAGTCCGCAGGCAGACGCTCTATCCACTGAGCCAAACTGGTCTCGGCTGAGCTCATATCTTAAAAGTCTCATTTTCCTGGTTCTATTCCAATCACACTGGCCTCCTTGGTGTTCATCAAGATCCGCAGGGTTACTCCTGCCACAAAATGCTTGCACAGTAGCTTCCTCTACCTATAGTATCTTGTCTCCAAACACTTACTCACATTGGTATTTCTTCTGTTTTCCTCAGCACTTTGTTCAAATGTCATCCCATCAATAAAAGCTACCCCAGCCACCCTATTTAAGGAGGTAATCTGAACTCCCACCTCCAGTACTCCATTCTTGCTCTATTTTTCTTTTCTTTCTTTTTTTTACAGCACATACATCTCCTTTTGACTTATTACATAACATAATTGTTTATGTTCTTTGCTATTTATTTGCTATTGCATGTCCTCCCTACACACACAGCAACACACACACACACACACACACACACACACACAAACATAAGTTCCACAAGAACAGGGATTTGGTCTGTTTCATTTTCTGATGTATTTTAAGTGGCTGGAATAGTACCCAACATATGATAGATGCTTAGTTAATATTTGCTAGATAAATAAATGTTTAAAATTAGTGCTTTTGATACATATTTAATTTTCTCAAATGGAAAATTTTAAGCGGCAGAGCAACAAATTTATTAAAGAATTTATTCAAGTCAGTAAGAAAAATACTAAGTATAATAGGGAAATAGCAAACTTACTATTTATAAGAAAAGACATACAACTAATTTACGCACACTTGGGCCATAATTCAAACTCTTAAAACGTCAATAGAGTACTTGTTTTCCTTATTAATGTCCATATACAATAAAAGGATATTTTAAAGGTTGTTGATGATTTTGAGTTTCTGACAAATGATTCAGGCTTTATATGGAACTATTGAACCTTGCTCATGCTCTGTGGAGCCTTTTTGTGTAAGCTTTTGGCTAGACAGTTATTGTATTGTTCTTTCTACTTTTCAAGTTTTATGGCTTTCTGTAAAAGTTCCAGCTACTGGTTTGATGGACTGGGATGGACTTTCACCCAGATTTTTACTGCCCAACTTTAGATGTGATTTGTGACCCTGTTCAAACATGTGCATGCTATCTCTGGAAAAGTGAACTCAGCTGTGTTTTTCTCTTAGCTTTATATTTTGGTGTTTTTTTTTTTCATGTTTTTTGTCATCTCTGAAGTATCATCAGTATCATTGAGAAGATAATTAATGCCACATAACATAACTATATCAATAGCTGCCAGAATCCCATGAACTGAAGTGAGCCCTCCAGAGATTTGAGAGGCCCCAAAACTTGAACTCACACATGACTTAGAAATAAAACCAATGCCATGGGTGAAGAACCACTCCCCTCCATTTCAGAAGATAAAATATTATGGGCCTTGGGCATATGAAGATATATTCCACTTCAATCATCTGATTAGAATGCTAGTGTCTCTATTTTTTTCCACTTTGACCACTTTGCTATTAACTCCAATTACAACAAAGACTGCTTTGTACAGAGAAATATATAAACCTGGACACCTAGCCTCTCTACTCTGGGTCAAGTAATCTAGGATTGTTGACCATTCCTATTCATTCCCATCATAAGGCCAGAGTCATCACAATCTTCTCTTAGGCATGGGGATAAGAATGTCTGATTGCTTATTAGACAAACATTTATTGATGCAACTAAGTGCTTCAAGCCTGATGATGCGAAGAAGAATAAGAAATAGTCCCTATGCTTAAGAGTATAGAAACCAGTAGATGAACTTAAAAAGCCACCAGCAATTTATAGATAAGCATTAAAAAAGACTTATAGAAAGTTTTGTGCCCTGGATACCATACAGCAAAAAGAATGGACAATTAATCCAAATGGTAGAACAGAGCATTGGGACAAGGCAGAAAATGTAGGACAAACTTTGGCAATGAGGGATAAAAGGAAAGGAAATAAAAAAGGGAAGGAATTTGTGGAACCAGACATATTCAGGGAATTATAATTTGATATGGCTAAATTGTAGGGAAAAGAAAAAACTGTGATAGAGGATGAGACCAGATACATGGGCAGACACCACAATATGGAGGCATGTATGCCACACTAAGTATTTGTGTGTTGTTTTTTAATCAGGAAGGTACTAGCTTTTTTCTTTAGTTTTTGTACATGACTGAGTCCCCTCCCCCTTTTTTATATTATATTAGATATGTGAAGATTGGTATATATATAGAGATTGATTGTTTCAATCTAGAGATTTTATGTCCAAATAGAATTTAATATTGTCCTTTCCAACCTTGAAGTGTTTATTCTATTTATTCAATCATTCTCCAAAAATAGCTGCTTTGCTAATACATATTTGCTAATTGCACTAGTTGTAGATAAATAATGCTTTGATTTGATGATGTGCAAATGTTCAAATTTTCTCCATGCTCTTTGGCATTATTTAGGTCAATAGTTGCTTTATTATTTCTCAATGTTTAGATTTATAAACTTTAGTTTTCTTCTTGAAGATAGATTTAAAAATGAGTTCATTCTAAGAAAGTATTTTAATCGACATTAAAATTTATGGCCTACACCATTTATTAGCATATATTTTTTAATGTGAGCTTTCCTTTCCTCTAACTAAACTTCATTTCTATGAGAAATGGGAGAGGTTTCCTATTATATATCTTCTTATTATTGCTTTTTTTTTTTTTTGGCCTAGCAATCACTTATCCAAATTCTTTATTGACCATTGAATCTGGTATAACAATGCACTGAGCTAAGGTTAGCCCCTTTTGACTCCAATCTTATCTCTGCAAATAACTAGCTATTTGATCCTGAGCAATTTTCCTTTCTCCTCATTTGCAAAATAAGAGGGTTAGACAAGATCATCTGAAAATGCCCTTCAGGCTGAGAGATTTTATTTTTGTGACTAAGCATTAATAAATGTAATATACCTTTTTTTGCTTCATTCCTCTGCTTATCTCACCTGTACATTTCTTCACATAATTCTCTATACTTTGCTTGTGAACTCTCCTGTCTATAGACTGGTGCTGCCTGAGTCTTCTGTTTACTTAGGTCAGTGGTCAGCAAACTCATTAGTCAACAGAATGGCAAACCGCGGCTTGTGAGCCACGGTTTGCTGACCACTGACTTAGGTGATCATCAGAAGTACTCTTGAAGGGCTCAGGATGTAAAACTTGCTCAGTGACTGTCATGACAAAGGCCTCATAGAAGTTACTATTTGTATCCTTTGTTGTATGTTTTAGATTTTACTTTTTTTTTATTTCAAAATAAGTAGCCTGCTCCTTGTTATTATAATGCTTATAAGAGAATATTCAGTTTCTAAGTCATACATTCCTGTTACTTCTATACCATCAGCTCTCAAATATATGGAAAAGTTGGTCCACCTTGACCCCCTTAACTTGACATACTCCTATGATCCAAATGGTGTGGCTTTTAGAGATTGAAACCCGTAGTACTATTGGGCTAAATCATATGAAAGTGCAGAAACAAAATATACTGTGCAGTCCAAGTATCAACATTGTGGACTTTAGATGACATCCTCATTAGATTGTTGTAGAAGACCAAAGAAATACCAAGCACGCTTCCTAGAGAAAGGAAGGAACCCTGTTTATTAACACTAGTGGACTCCAGGAATAATTTCCAAATCAGAGTGAAGAAATACGCAGAAGGCTTCACTTTTTATAACTTTCTGGGGTCTTTGTCTTGCAGATAAGATTTTGTCCCCTTTCGTGGGCTTACAGGAAGGCCCCAAAGTGTTAGGGGTCCCCAGGCCATATCAGATGATCTGTACTAGGGCCAATGATAACAACCCTTCTCTCTCCCCCTCCCAGGGAAGTGCATTGATCCCAGTTTTTATGGCCTGACACACCTTGCAAGACCAGTTTCATCCTCAAGATGATATTCATCTTTGCTCCCTACAATCTGTGTACCTCTTCAATATGTTGTTAATTTTGATTTATCTATTTTAGGAACTATTGATACAGCAGCTTCTAGTTGTTATTGCTTGGGATAGTTTCACTATTAAGGAATCACAGTTCATTGTCTTTATCCTAAAGCTTGTTCTGTACTTCTTCATTAGGAAACCCCCTTTCTCCTTACTATTGCTCTGAATCTCTGCTGAGAAGCCTGCCCTCCTTGGTAGGACCTGGATATACTAGTATAAAGAATTGCTTTACCTTAAAGCCAGTTACTTTCAAAGGACTTGATGGTCTGGGGTACAACCAACTTAGAAGAGAGCCCAGTGAGGGTAGTCTCAGGGGACTCATAAGAGAGAGCAGCATCCTGAAAGTAAAGCATTTCTATTACAAGAAAAAGAATCATCCCCAAATTGTAAAGTGAGTGAATTTTGGTTTCAAGAGAACTTTATCTGCATCTGGACCTAAAGATCTTTCTTCATGGTTCCACTCAAGTGAGACCAAGCAAATATCTTAGTCCATTTAAAAAATGAATAGTCCCATGAATCTGTGCATGGGGCATCCAGTAATGTTCCTTAATGTACAGATTAGATCTTCTGGAACAAAATTAGGAACACATGGCTTGATAATGTACATATCCTCCTGAGTTTCAATCAGAAGACTGGGAAGGCAAGAAGTGAGCTAGCTCATAAACACCCATCTGGTTGGTAGCTGGAATTAGACACTCATTTATTTAAGGTCTTCATTTATAGGGCCAGAAGGTAAATTCAAGAACTGTGGCTAATCAGATTACTGAGGTTAAGCAAGATAAGAGTGTCCAAAATGAGTCATTACAGCCAGGTACAAAAAAAAAAAAATTGCTTCCCCAGTTATAGAAATGTCTATATATTATTTTGGAAAATAGAAAGTAGTGTGGTTAAAATAAAAGAGAACAAGTGGACACCTGACATTAATTTTAATGTGCTCATTTGACATATTGAACTGGATGGGCAGAGATCATTTACAGCCATGCCACAGAGTAGAACAGGTTTTGTATTTTTTATTTTTATTTTATATTTACATGTTAGGAATTATGGCCCCAATGAACATCATAGTAGCAGTGGGTTTTGGAAGTATTTTATTTAGTATACCCAAAACCATGAAATGATCTACTTCTTCCCTGTTGATCAGCATAACCTCCAATGCCACCACCATGAGTTTAATAAGGGAGAAATCAGTGTTATTTTCTTATTAGCTGCACCAGTTCCCAATGACTTGAACCCAATTCAGAGTACTGTTCAAAACTGAGCTAGAGCATGAGGGCTTAAAAGGGAACATCTGGCCCATGGGCGACATAAGGCCCTCAAAATCACTTGGACTGGCCCAACCAACACATTAGGGGTGAGTTAATTAAACGTTTGACCAAATATAGCAGGATAATTTTTAAGTTGATAATTTTATATTGCCCACAAATGATGTCATAAATATCCAAATGGCCCTTGATGGAAAAAAGATTCCCCACCCCTGGCTTAAATGATCAATACCATCTCAATCTTCTGGAACAAAAGATTTTTTTAACTATATCAGTTTTTTATTTACTGCATGAAGAAAAATAGAGAAGAGAAGGGGTAGACTATATAGGACCAGAACAGACTACAGCTCTTCATACCTACCTGGCCACATGTGTGCACTAGTACTAGTATGCATGTAGTTCACACTATGCTGTGTAGCCTAGAACCATTTTTGAAACTGAAGGACTTATACTACCAACTGCTGAGACTGCTACCAGCTAGCATCCCTTAGATACCAGCGCTTTCCAGGAATTTCCCTGGGCTGGTAAGAGGTGCTTGGTGAATGACCATGACTCCCCATTGCCTCTAATATCTGGTTTTTGTGGTAATACAAAGTTTCACCCCTTGTCCCAATTTAGGGCAACTCTGAAGGGCTCTCTTAGCCTCAGAGTTCCCTATGGGCTTCACATTGGCTTTTGTAGTAACTATGTCATGACTCAGTGTTTTTCTCTGGCCAGGCTAAATTCCTTTCCCTATGAGTTTTAATGCATAAGGGTACTTTTTAATAAAATTTGTGCATTCAAAATGACATTTCAGTGTCTACTTCCCAGAAAACCCACCCTCAAACAAGAACAAAAGAAATGAAAAAGCCGAAAATTAATAGAAGGAAAAATGATTTTCTGCTCAGGCTTCCCTGAGAATAACTTACCTCTCCACACTAACTAGTGGGCTACATCACCACATATAAACACTAGGAATGTCTTAGATGCTCATATCCCCTGTGTCCACCTGCTTTCAGGCCAACCTTGATGAGGCCCAGGCATACAGCCAATATTCCACATCAGGGGAGTTTAATGCCCCAGCAGCAACCTGCGCCAGGAGAAGATGTGCTGGTAGGTAGATGGTCTAGCCTTTCCAGCCTCCAATGAAACAATTCTGATGCAAGTTCTATATTCTTCCAGTGATAGAACAGCAATGCAATAGCACTGAACCCTTGTTTGCACATATTAGTTTACAAAGGTTGGCATAACAAAAATCTGTAGATTGGTTGCCTTAAACAATGGAAATTTTATTTCTTACAGTCTGGAAGCTCAGGTGTCAATAGGCTGAGGTCTCTCTCCTTGGCTTGAAGATAGCCACCTTCTCTCTAAGTCCTCACATGGTCTTTGCTCTTTGCACACAGAGGACTGTGTCCTAATATCTTCTTCTTATAAGTTCATTTGTCATTTTAGATTAAAGTTCACCTATATGATCTTGTTTTATCTCAATTCTTTAAAAATTCGAATTTCAAATACAGTCACACTCTGAGGTACTGGGAGTTAGGATTTCAACATATGTATTTGGGGGTAGGAGACAAAATTCAGTCCATAACACCCCTGTGTTAAATGTATGCTATATCAGTATTTCCCCTTTGCCTGTATCACTTTTCCCCTCCCACATTTCTGCTTCTGAAGATCATCTCCCAAACAAACTAAGAAACCTCATCTTTAAGTCATTTTTCAGAGGAACTCAACCAACTAACTTAAACTCTGACCCACCAAATTAGCAGGTTCTTGAGGAAGTTAGCACAAGGTTGACATAGAGAGGTCTTACTTGGATACATATAAACTTCCTCTATTGACAGTATATCATCAATTCTGCCTAATCCTTCAAGTAAAATTTCCTAAGCACTTTAAACTAAAGATGAAAAATAGAGAGAACCAGCTATGCTAAATTCACATGTACAAATCCACCGGTATGCCTCAACCCTGTTAGCAAAATTAAGTTGGTGCAGAACATAAAGTCATTTAAGTACCTTAGCAAGAGAAGAGAGCATGTGTCTTGCAGGACTTGGTTATGATACTCCCATGTGGGGCAGAGCAAAGTGGCTGTAAAAATACAAAGCAGAGAGCCATTCAGGCAATTTATGTGAATTTTCCCAAAAGAGAAAGGTAGGATTTATCACCCATTGGATACAGCATGTTTTCATTAAATCCTTCTATTTGAATTTTGAAATGACAGATGTATTCAGGCAAAAAAAACCTAGATTTTTTTCATCACATTTTTTGTCCTATCAAGAATTTACATTTTCTTATTTGAATTCTATAAGCTCTTAGCCTAAAGGTGGCCACCTTACCTCTAAAAAGCTTACCTACGCTAATTTTTAAAAAAATAATCTATTGATCACTATAATGACCTGTAGTTATATCAATTAATGAAGACAGAAGCAAGTAAACCAAAAGCTAACTAACCACAAAAGTTACAATTTTATAGCAAACGAATGTAATATGCTCCCTATTTACAAAGGTCTTAAAGAAGAAGAGCTATGATTTAATGAGCATCTCCTTTGTGTCAGTCTCTTTAAATAATTATCACATTCACTATCTCCAAAAAGTGGAAACATGGATATTATTATTTATTCTTCATGATTTCAATATGAGGAGAAAGACTTGAAAAATATCACTCATCAAATAAATAACACAAATGGGATTTGAACCCAAACGTGATTCTAAATCTTTTTACTTGCAGTGGCTCTCAATCAGGAATGATTGTTCAAATTAATTGGAAAGTTGTGGGTGCCACAATATGCAAAAAAACAAAAACAGATCACTTTGTTGTGAGTCAGAGACCTAAATGTAAAAGCAAAAAAAAAATAATCAAGCTTCTAAAATAAAACACAGAAGACTATAATCATGATCATTTGATAGGCAGATTTTATAACCAAGATTCAAAATGTATGGGCCAATAAAGAAAGTAATAAAAATTGAACTTATTAAAAATTAAGACCTGTGCATCAAAAGGCACTATGAAGACAGTGAAAAAGGTAAACTATAAATTATAAAAAGATATCTCCAACACATACATTAAAAAGAGTTGGATCCAGACAATAAACATTTGGAAAGATGTCCATATTTAATCTAATCATCAGAGAAAAGCATCTTCTTGAATATTTAAAATCGAAAAAATCTTACAAATACTAAGGGTTGGTGATACTGCAGAAAAAGGGGGACTCTTTTGCACTTCTGGTGAAATTGTTACATGCAAGTATCACCTTGTAAGCCTTTTTATCAATATCTTTGAAAGTTAAACATGAATACAGCCTAATGATGCACACCCTACAGATGCAGAACTTATTATTTCACCTGCACTCTCTCCAATCCAGGATCCCTCTCACAATCTTGGACTGCTGGCTTCTAATCATTCACCTGCTTGCCTGCCTGGTCACCACTAACTGCCCTCCCCTGCTAGCCTGATCACCCCTCACTGCCCCCTGCTGGCCTGATTGCCCCTAACTGCCCCTTCCTTGCTGGCCAAGTTGCCCCCAACTGCCCCCTCTCTGCTGGCCTGGTCTTCCCTAACTGACCCCCCTGCTAGCCTAATCACCCCCATCTGCCCCCTGCTAGCCTGGTTGTCCCCAGTTGCACTCCCCTGCCAGTCCGATCACTCCTAACATCCCCCCTGCTGCTGGCCAGGTCATCTCTTACTGCCTCCCCTACCAGCCTAGTTGACCTCAACTGCTCCTCTCTGCTGGCCTGGTTGCCCCAACTGTCCCCCTGTCAGCCTGATCACCCCAGTTCTTCTCCCCCCACTGGCTTGGTCACTGGCAACTGCCCCCCATGCTAGCCTGATCACCCCCAACTCCCTTTTGCCCCCACTGGCCTGGTTTCCCCACACAGCCTGCTGTTTAGTCTTTTGGTCATCCCTCACTAATCTCCCCTGCCAGCCCAGTTGTAGGTAGCTATCTTGTGAGGGTATGACAGTCAATTTGCATATTACCTCTTTATTTTATAGGATAATTAAAACTGCAAATAACTAAAGTACTGATCAAAAGTAGAATGGGTCCACAGACTGCAATATAGTCATGCAATGGAATACTGCATAGCAATGCAAAAGAACAAAGTCCTGGAACATTAAACCACAATGGTGAACCTCAGCTATAATGTTGAATGAAATGAGTCAGACTCAAAAAGAGTACTCTTTATATGAATCCATTTATATAACTTTCAAAATAATCTATAGTAAAAGAGGTAAATTATCCTTGGGGGAAGGAGATTGACTGACTGAGAAGGATCTTAAAGAGTTTTCTGGGATCTGGAAATACTGGTTTTATCTTAATTTTAGTAGTGGTTACATGAATAGACAAATGTATATATTTGTATATACCTATGTGTGTGTATAAAAAATCATGACCTCTGCACTTGACATTTATACTTTACTACATATATATGTATGTATATTATATTCTAATATTTTATTTTATTTTGTTAATCCTAACCTGAGGATATTTTTCCATTGATTTTTAAGAAGAGTGGAAGAGAAGGGGAAAGACAGAGAGAAACATCCATGTGAGAGAAACACATCGATTGGTTGCCTCCTGTGTGAGCCCTGAGCGGGCTGGGAAGAAGCCTGACACCAACATACTTGTCCTTGACCAGAATCAAACCCAGGACCCTTTGGTCCACAGGCCAACACTCTATCCAGTGAGCCAAACTGGCTAGGCCTATATTTTAATCTTGTTAAAATATAATGGCTGGACTTCTTGTCTAAGCCAACAGAATCAGAAGCAGGGCTGAGAGATGGGAGATACACAAGTATATATATTTTTAAAAGTTCCCTTCCCGCCCTCTTCTCCCCATTTTCCAGTGATTGTGATACATGTTGTTGTTTTCAAATCACTTTATCCCCCGGCTGAGGTAACTCAAGCACCGTGCAAAGAGTCAGCACTGATGGAATAAGTTTTGGCTCTGCAAGGAACAGCTGAGTAACCTGGGAGAATGCAGCCATGGAAAGAAAGGTCTGGACTAGATGAGTTCTCAGGTTCCTTCCTACACTAAAGTGGTAAATTCTACAACATGAATCCATACCAATTGGCCAATGCACAAATAAAGCCTAAAATTAAGGGAAGTAGATAGTTGGATAACATGATATATTCAATTATGGCTGCTTAAAAGTTTTCTCACTCTATTTTACATACTATCTTAAAACATTCAATCTTCTATATTATGCTTAGGCGCTGGTTGAGCAGCAAATTCTTAAAAGATGGCAACACATTAAGCTATTATCAATCATTAATACTTCATTATGGATGTGACAATAAATCATTTTCAATTTGATAGTTACCTAAAATTCTACCCTTTAAGAACAGGATGTAGAATTAAAGGCAATTTGATGTATAATATAGAAAGAACATAGAAAAAAGAAATAGGAATCTTCTTTCTGCTCACACTTACGCTACTAATTAACTGTGTAACTTTGAGTAGGTCCTTTCCTGCCCCTAGTGTTCAGACTGTCCATCAGGAAAATGTGAGCACTTGGAATACATAATCTCTAAGAGTCATGGGGGACTATATAATTCTATGACTCTCCTTAGGTCCTGATATGGGAACCTGTCACATTTAGGGAGAGAGTCACTAAGTAGGAGTGGCAGAAAACCAATAAAACACATTGAGATCATGGTGTGTATTTTTTTATGTTTTAATTTTTTGTAAAGTCCAGTTTGATACCTTAGGTGAGAGCAGTGGCAAACACAGAATACTGGCTGTCTGGTGGGAGGTGAGGGCAGGGTGGCACAGGAAGAAAAATACAGCGGCTTTGTTCCTTAGGACAGTTCATGCAGGGTGTGTTTATAAACTACAATAGACTGCAGAGGGGAGAATCAGCTGACCAACCTCCAGAAGCATAGTGTACTGATGGGCAACACTCCCCTAGTCTCTGCTCCTCACCCACCAACTGCTCATCCCTCAAGGAAGTGTGCTGGGGCTGGGACTGGCAAAGGGAAGCAAGACAATTCCAGTGATAAGACAACTCAAAGGAAGGGGATCAAATACTCACCTAGAAGTAGTGCTGGAGGGGAAAATTCAAGAGGGAGGGCAAAGGGGGGGTGTGGTTTATAGAGGCCCTGCCTTGTGGAGGAGAATGGAACTCAGTCACCAGAAAGCCATTCAACCTGGAATTTTATTAGTACAATCATCCCTGCTTCCCTAATGAGATTGGAGAGGACCAAACCTATATATCCTATGGAATAAAGAGGTAATATGCAAATTGACCTTCATGCCATCACAAGATGGCTACACCCACAGCAGAGGCGGGGTTCCCATAACACAAGATGGCTGTGCCCACAGCGGAGGCAAGGGTTCTATAATGAGCCATAATGAGCAATCAGCAGGGACCTGAGGCTGCCTGGCACTGGGCCAGAGTGGGGATCTGAGGGTTCACTCCTTACCAGCGGGGCTTGAAGGAGGATCTAAGGCTGCACCCCCTGCCTGCCTGGTGGGGCTGCACCCCCTGCCTGCCTGGTGGGATGAGGCCAGCCAGGTCTGGATCTCCCCAATGGGGTGGGGCCAGTTGGGTCTGGGTCTTTCATGATTTTGAGGCATAGGCAGGTGGGCAGGGACTTGACTCTGGATCCCACAGTGTGCCCCAGATTCTGACAGGAGGAAGAATTTCATATGCATTTTATTAATTTTCTTTCATTTCTGTCACTTCTATTATAGAGAAAGAGTAAATAGCAATATTAAAGTATTTCCTATAATTAATTCCCCTTTAATGTGCACAAATTTTGTGCACTGGGCCACTAGTTGTATGATGAGGCTCACTCAATGTGAGGAGTGTTTGAACTTTAACTTCCTTTCTCCAAATAGTCAGTCTTAGATAATGGTTGGGATGTCTGGTTTTGATAACTGAGAGATTTATAAAGAACATGCTGTCTTTCACACTGGACCTTTCAGTCTTAGGAAATCAGCCACTATCTCATTTTTCATGCCTTTTCTAGGAATAAATCCTGCTCACCCAGGAGTCATTGGGCTGGGAAATATAATTATTTGAACCCATGTTTCCTAAGAACTGAATGAGTACCTACAATTTTGAGCAAGCCAGGAAATAGCCACTCAGCTAATAATGATAACAGGTTGCTACTGAGCTTAGCAGATAGGAGGCTTACCTAAAACTGTAGAGGGTTGTAGAAACCTGCCTCATCCTCATTTGCTTTTAAGTGGCTCCTTTCCCTGCCTCCTTGCTCACTCTTTCATCCTCTGTCCTCTCCCTTTTCTTATTAAGTTCTAGTTCTGCACCCATCCCTCCTTTAAAGAAATATTTAGCTTATATTTGTAATAAGTTTCAGGAAGCTCACTGGGACCCTGCCTGAACATTGACTGTAATTTAGGGTGAGTTATGTTTCAATTACCTTTATGTTATAGCATACTGGTGAGGGCAGGCAGTATGTCATGTCAGGGATACAGGCGAGAGAAAATACGGACACCCCCATTACAGGCTGTGATGGAGCAGTTTTAATAATATTGGGGGAAAATGGAACATAAATGCCTTTCCAGCTGCACCATTACTGCACATTAGCAACACCACGTGGCCAAAGTGAGACAGGGAAGGCCACAGGGAAGAAGGGGTTACAGGTATGGCAGTAATTGGAGTTTTTCCTCTGCATTTAGAAAGAGACAAAAAGTCCTATAAAAACCCTGGAAATGTTTGTTTGTTTTTCCTGTGAATAATGGTCTTACCAATGACATAAAATACTAACTTTTCAATACTAAGAAAATTCTAATTTCTAGTGAGTTTTCCCATTTCATGCAAGAAGGATAACGCTTACTTGTGCTCTCACTCTCCCTCCTAACCCCTCTCCCTCATTTTCTCAGCTTCTTTATTTTTTTGGCACAAATAGCAGTCATTGCTCAGAGGAGGTGTGCGAATTAGGCTGCTTTGTAATTCAAACCTTTTATTCAAGTTACCCTTATATACTAAAGAGGAAAATATGTATTGGCTAAATGGCCTTGTTATGAATGTTTCCCACAGTGAATGGAAGGGTGGCTCCCCCATGCACAAACCTTTCCAAACCATGACTCCATTCATCACTTACAATGGAATTTCACTAATGCTAATTTCCACCTTTTATTTTTTGAAATGGGGTTGTGGGAGCATGTATAGATATATTTTATTTTCTGCCATGACTAATTCCTTTAAAAAGAGGAAGTGACAATAAATGAGCCTGCACAGCTTGAAGATGATCTGTGCTTTGAGGATTGGTGGTTTGCAGGTGTTGAGCTTGATAAAATACAGTAAGAAAGATGAGAATATAGATGGCATTGGTGGGTCACTGCTTGTAACAGCTGTTTAACTTTGTTCAGTGAAAACAAATACAGTCAATCAGAATTGCCTCTTATTTAACCACAGAGGAACGGGTTCAGTAACTAAAATAAATAGTATGTATATGGTTGGTCTAACTTTGTTCTCATCAAAATGACAGTGTAAGCTTAAAATAAAAAGGAAAACAATGAGACATAGCAACATGCACATAAAATACACTGGGAAATACAGAAAATTTAAAACCAATTGGGGTTGGGGAAAATACATGCTAAAGCAAGATAATTGTGTATGTGTGCTTAATGATCTTTATCTCCTTGTAGATATAATTCAAACTTGTTGGAGAAAATTTGAAAATTTCACATAAATATAAAAAGAACACTTCAGTTATTTCAATCTTTTTTTATGATTCTATCTCATTTTTCAACAAAAGCATTAATTTCTTCATTCACTAAACAGTTCTTCAATGAATATCTACTATGCAATAAACACTGTTTTGTTCAATTTGAAATGAAGGAATCTAGCAAACAAAATAGGTGTGGAGAATATCATCTAGGGGTTTACATCCCATTGGCAGTGTTAAGAATAAGATAAAAGATCTATAAGGGAGCTGCTTATTCTAAGCCCTACATCTCTGAGAAATGGGATCTTAAACTAGTCAATCAGTGATCCCCTGATCAGCACTACTTAGGTCATCTGCCTGATAGACTCCTGCTATCACCTAAAGAAAAGTAACTTTGCTATAACCATGTTTTTGCCTAGTATAACTTCCTAGTTCTGCCTATAAAAGTCTTTCATATTGCTCAGCTCTTCAGAGCTCCTTTGATACTAGATAGGAGAGGTCCTTGTCCCCAGCTGTTGCTCATGGGGCATAGCTTCCTTTTGATATTCCAAGAAAAATAAATTTCTGAGATTTGTATGGGAGGATGAGATATCAGAGAAAGCTTTATTTCCAGGGAATTATACCCTTCAGTTTCCAAAGTCCCATTTCCCTTAGTCCAATCATAGAAGTATAGCTGGAGCTTCAGACAAGCTAAAATCAGAGCCAGTGTCAAGAGTTTCCTTTCCATGTCAGGGCATAATCCAATCCAGCATCAGGCTAGCTTAGTGTGTTTCCCACTGTAGTCCATTAATCCATTGCAAGTGGGGTAGTCATGGGCTGGGGCTCTCAATGCAAGAGAGCCAAGAGCTAAGAGCAACAAGGGTAACAAAAGCCAAGAGAGTGAATTCATTTGTTTAGGGGACTATGTATTCCCATATTTTCAAGGGCTTGCATTAGCTCCACCCATTTTGGTCAATTCATGGTTTCCCTGGCTTGACTGACAGGCAAGTACCTTCCCTAGTCATCCAACTTACTGTGCACGCAACTATCTCCCCTTCCCCAAGAGATTTTGCAGGGAATGGGCCAGTGGTTCCCTGAGGAATGTAGAATTGCAGCTTCCTGGTGAAGCTGCCCAAATGGCATGCTTTTAATGTCTGGCCTCCCCTTTGCTCCTTTCCTATTATTAATAAGAGTTTGGTGCATGAATTTATGCACCAGTGGGGTCCCTCAACCTGGCCTGCTGGGTCAAACTGAAACTGGCTCTCTGATATCCCTCAAGGAGTCCCAGATTGCAAAAGGTCACAGGTCAGATCAAGGGACCTCAGTGATGCTTGATTGGGGCCAGGGAGAGACACAGGCGGTTGGCCATCCAGGCAGGGACAGTGAGAGGGCTCCAGGGTGTGTTCAGCCCATCTTGCTCAGTCTTTTTTTATTATTATCAATTTATAT